>CAKAOH010020802.1:0-29606 GCA_916701665.1 Sebastiscus tertius
GAACGCCTCGGGATCCCCCAGTCAGAGCTGGTTAATGTGGCCCAGGAAAGGGAAGTTTGGGGTCCCCTGCTGGAGCTGTTGCCCCCGCGACCCGAACCAGGATAAGAGGTTGAAGATGAGTGAGTGAGTGGAACACATTTGGATAATAACAAGACTAGAGTCTATAGCCACGCTAGCAGCTGTGTGAGGCTGGTGTTGTTAGCTAATGTCTGTTTCCTAACCTGCTCACAATGACAGTGTGAACATGCTAAGGTTTAGAAGCTAATGTTTACCACTCTTATCAAGTTAATGTTAAGTTAGCATGAAAATAACCAGGTAAACAATTCATAAATACATATGATGTGAAATGCTGGGGTGCCAAAAATGTCGAGAGCAAAAATAAAACCTTTGCTGTACCCAGACTGTGGAATGCCTCACTGTCAGATCCATCCCATCCATCACCACACTTAAATCCTGGCTAATGACCTACATTTTACCTTTGAATATTTTACCTTACTGAGTAACGCCTCAGTACGTAACCATGTCACCTACTATGTACTGTAACATAAATGTAACAAGCATACTTATTTTAAAGGTCCCATATCCTGCTCATTTTCAGGTTCATACTTGTATTTTGTGTTTCTACTAGAACATGTTTACATGCTGTAATGTTAAAAAAAACCTTCATTTTCCTGATACTGTCTGCCTGAATATACCTGTATTTACACTCTGTCTAAAACGCAACGTTTTAGCACATTTCAACGGAATTGCAATGGAATTGCGTTGTCTGGCAACAGCTTCGGTCCATGTTAACTTTCATTCACATACCCTGCAATAGGAAATAAACAAATTTATATAGCACTTAAACCTGCTGTAGTTCAGTAGTTTCATTTCACGACGTTAAATAGAACATTATGGGGCTGCACAGTAGTGCAGTGGTTAGCGCTGTCGCTTTACTGCAAAAGTGTCGCAAGTTCGATTCCACGTTTCCCTCACTTGTGTCTTTTCCTGCGAGGAGAGAAGAAACGAGGAAATATGTTTTTAAGAGAAATGAGACGTTGTTTCCTCTGAGGGAACCTGAAGCGACGTCCGTTTCTGATGACAGCAGCAGCTGATCACAGCTGGATCCGCTGTCAGTCGACTTTATAACAGCTGTAGGGCTTTTGATGGAGTTTATGTCTGAACTGATCTAATAATACTAATAAAAACACAGAGTTATTATCAGTAGCAGAGCAGCAGTGTTTCCTCTCTGTAGCCTGTTACCTGTTTAACAAACACCTGCACATGAATAACAGCTGCAGTCTGCATTTCTACTGGGGACTGAGTCCTGCTTAGAGGACCAGGAACCATCTCTACTGGATCAATATCTTTATATTATTTATTCATTATTAGCGTCTGTATTTATTGATATCCTGATTGTGAGTTCATTATTTAATAACCCAGAATATGATTATGGTGTCTTTTGAACACTGGAAATGATTTATTAGGCTAAAGGGAAAATGTAAATGATGTAACTCATATCAAACCCGACGTTCAGGAATTATCATTCTCATGTGACTGAATGGAAATGAGGATAAATGATGTAAAAGGTGTTTGTTGCTGACAGACAGACTTTCCTTCTCTCTCTGACTTTAATAGTATCATTAATAAAAGTTAATGAGGGAAATAACAGAATTAGAAAGAGTTTTCTCTTCATGATCTAACAGACAGACAGACAAACCAACGCCGGTGAAAACATAACCTTCTTGGCCCAAGGCCTTGGGCCTTGGCAGATGTACCTAAAGCAGGGGTCAGCAACCTGCAGCTCCGGAGCCACATGCGGCTCTTTAGCTCCTCTCCAGTGGCTCCCTGTAGATTTTTAAAAAAATTAGTGGAAATGAATAACTGTTTTTTTGTTTACATTTTTATTTATCATTGTTGTAGGTCTATGGTACGACGGTACGACAGTACGACGGAGTATTAGGGCCATATTGAGGAAAAAATGTATCTGAGATTTCGAGAATAAAGTCATAATATTATAAAGTAGTAATTTTACGTGTTATTGTCTTTTTTCTCATAAAGTTATGACTTCATTCTCATTATATTCCAACTTTTTTTCGCAATATTATTACTTTATTCTTGTAACATACGTCTTTTTTTCTCATAAAGTTATGACTTTATTCTTGTAACATTACAACTTTTTTCTCATAATATTGTGCCTTTATTCTGGAAATCTCAGATTTTTTTTCCCTCAATGTGGCCCTAATACTCCGTAGTACATTTGCTCTTTGGCCTTCACTGCATTAGACTTATATACTATATACTTAGACTATAAACTGTGTTACCTTCATCACAATGATCAAATGTTTTGCGGCTCCAGACAGATCATTATTTATTTTTTTTGCCTAAAAGGCTCTTTTGATAGTAAAGGTTGCTGACACTTTACCTAAAGTTTAATTTACCATCAATTTACCATTCATAAATGATGGTTATTATAAAGCATTACCAAAGGTATTAACCTCTGCCATTGGCACTGCTTCATGTTGTAGCTCAAAGCCTGAATAGTTCAACACTTAAAGACAAGAGAACATGTGCTGATGCTGATGTTCACGCAGCACAACATGGGACTCTAGCGCTACTTCATTTTCTGATGGCGCTGAGTGACATGTGCTGATGAATTGCTCAAGGTGCCATATTCGGTTCTGTCATGAGCTTTAATGAAAAAGCACATTTTGATTTTTTTCAATATGAAAGGCAAGAAACACGGGCTGTCTGGCAAATTGATGTGTGCAGTCAAGGGAGACCTATACATTACATGCACACGATGGATGTCGCCGCAGGGGTGTGTGCGTATGTGTGTGTGTGTGTCTATGTGTGTGTATAGGGGGATGGGAGAGTCCCTTATCTTTGCTTCCCAATAAAAAAGGCATATTTTCTTAGTTTTTTTTTTGTTATTGACAAGGAATTTGATCCTGAGCACCCAATTAATGCTTTTTGTATCAAAAATTGCGCCCCTGCCCTCAGAGTCCTCGGTCCCACCGGGGGGGAATAAACAACATGAAAATGCAAAATACTCATCAAAACTATTCATACCGACAACGATGCAAATTTGCGACTGTTTATTCCATGAAAGGTTTGAATATTTACGCAGGCAGAGGACCGACTACCGGGATCCTGTTGACCCAGAGCAGTATCTGGCAGACTGTCTGAGCTAAACTGTTGTAAAGCCTAAACTACTGTAAGCTATTATATCAGGGCCGATATACATCAGGGGTGGCGAATGCGCGAGCGGCGACATGATTCCATGCACGTCTCTGTCACTAGCGTAACCAGAAATCACAATGTAGGTGGGCCCAGAGAAAATCAAGTGGGCCTAGCCCAAAACGCATATGTTACCAGAATAGGCCATTACAACTATACTTGCTTGCACCACAGTTTAATCATACCATAAGCCTTTTGCATCACAAACATACATGCATGCCATTACGATACACACAGTGTGCGTCTGTCAGCTGACAAACGCAACACAACAGCATCATCAAACCAGCAGGATAGTAGTGGATAGTGGATAGTATACAAACAATACTTACACAGTCCGAAATGGTAAATCAGCTTACTTCTGATGATTACAGTAGGAGACGACGGGGCTTGGTGTTGAACACTGCAATGATTTCTTTATATTCCAACGATTCTGTCAGTTCTCTTTCAAATGAGAATGAATGAACCTAAGATATGGCTGCTTGTAGCTGTACATTGGCATGGAGAGGAAGCCGAGGCCGGCGTTGGAGAATCAAGCGCTGCTGGTGGTGAGGAAATGACTGAATTAACGTTAGCCAACGTCCAACTCGTTACTACTCAAGATCGATGGCTCCTGAACATCTGAATTCTCATCCTCCTGCTCACAACGTCTTTTTGAGACGAACTTTAGTAAATTGCTTTTTGTCATTTTGTCTTAACCAAGCAGAAAGTTTCTTCTTTGTCCCTCTGTGAAATGTGCTCGGAGTGAAAGAGGGGTTTGGGTGAGGGGTACGGGGCTGCCAGCAACCTGACTGCAGAATTCACTTTGGCACTGTCACCTGCCACTCACAAAATTGACCTATCATATGGTAAACAATCAAAATAGTGGATGGGCCTGACAAGTGGATAGGCCCAGGCCCACCTAGGCCCACCCACAGCTACGGGGCAGGTCTCTGTATGTCTGTTTGTTTGTTTCAAGTAGTGCTTGTTTAGGAGTCGTAATGTTTGACTGTGTTTTAGACTGATGGAGGTTGAAGATGAAGTCACTTCCAGTGCTTTTGCTGCTGTTTTTGGTCACTTTTTGACCGAACGTGCTAAACTTGCTGCGGGGCATATCACAAACACAAACAGCGGCTCACCTACACTCGGGATGTCTTAATCAATCTAAGACCCTCCGCAACAAGTCTACGCTACAATGACACACAACTGTTTCCACCTGAGTGTGTCAAAGACGGTACAATTAAAGCAAGGAAACGCGGCAGGAAAGGTGGGATCCGGGAGCGGACTAAAAGGCAGCCTTACAGACGACCACTTCCATCTATGAACAGGCAGCCTTACAGACGACCACTTCCATCTATTATGTTTGGCAATGTTCAGAGCAGAAGAAATAAGGCGGGTGAATTGCGGGCTTGAACCCAACACCTCTCTGACTACCGACAATCCTGCCTTATCTGCCTCCTGACTGAAACCTGGCTCACGGAGACGGATCCTGACTCAGCGGTCGACCTGGAGGGCTACACCCTTGTGAGGATGGACCGAAACCTGAACTCCGGGAAAAGTAAGGGCGGTGGTGTGTGTTTGCCAAATTCATTTTAGGGGCACTTCAATCTATTCTATTCAATTCTATCTCAGGATACATAAAATTCTGTGAGGACATGATTATTCCCAAAAAGACTATCACGGTCTTTTTGAACAACAAGCCTTGGGTGACTCCAGAGTTAAAGCAACTTCTTAATGAGAAAAAGTGCCTGTTTAGGTTATGTGGAAGCAAAGAGTAAAAGAAGTTAGTGCAAAAAAAGATTAAAAGCAAGATTATTGAGTGCAGGACAGCATATACACATAAATTATAGGGTTTCTTTAAAGAGGACGCCAGGAAAGCATGGCAAGGTCTACAAACTATCACAGGACATGAGCCCAAGAGTCACGGAATGATGGTTGATAATGACCTTGATATGGCAAATGATTTAAATAACGTTTTGGTAGATTTGATTAACAAGATTTTAAATCGGAGCAGGATAAGGCCATTATGGAAGTAAGGGACATGGTGAATTCAGACATCCAAATGTTCATGTATGATGTCAAATCCCATTTTAGACGTGTAAACCCTCGCAAAGCACACGGGCCAGACTATATTAGTTGCAAGGCACTACAGATCAGATGTGTGGATCAGTTGGCACAACCTTTTCAGAGGCTGTTCCAGCAGTCAATAATAAAAAATAATAGATAAAGAATTTAAAATTTGCGCCTGTGTCACTCACAGTAATTTGAATGTGAATGGTTGTCTGTCTCTGTGTCAGCTCTGTGATAGTCTGGTGACCTGTCCATGGTGCACCCCGCCTTTACCCAATGTCAGCTGGGATCGGCTCCAGCCCCCTCCAGAATGTTGAAATCTTAAATACCTCCAGAAATATAAACTCAAAGGTGACACAGTTTTACAGTATTTAAATAGTAAATGGACTGCATTTATATACAGCACTTCTCTAGTCTTAGCGACCACTCAGAGCGCTTCACAACCTCGACACGAGAGGTACAGCAGACTGCAGGGGTCAGGGATCGAACCACCGATCTTCTGATTAGTGGACGACTGCTCTGAGTCACAGATTTTGATTTTAAAGGAGTTTACTTCATTATAGTATTATCGTATTTTAAAATGCAGTTTGGTGGAGTGAACAGAGAATACAACCTGGCAGTGGGCCTAAAGAAAAGGTAGAGAGATAAATGAAGAGTAAGTAGTAAGAGATGTGCTCTGGAGATTAAACCGTGCAGGTGTGCCCACACTTTAACCAGGTGAAGAAGAACAAACGGTGCCAGTGAGTAGAGTCTTCTTCATTAGTATGCTCAGGAACTCTACCCTGTAATGGCCTGTGGCGATGCCTGCAGGGATCTACATTGCCTGCACGCTGGTTCATGTGTACTTATTTACCTGCTGGATTTAAAAAGCAAATAAAACACTTTAACAGAGCTGCGGCTGACATATTTTCTCCATGTGCTCCTCCACAGGGTGTGTGCTTTTGCTTTAAATTCATAAGCTGTCAAGAAAAAAAACATATATAACACGTGTAACCTTGAATGAACTGGGGCACACTTGGCACAGAGTTCACTTTGCGATTTGCTGACTTTTCAGCTCAGAAATTTAAATTTGGACTGCCCAGCAATCTGTTTGCAGTTGTCGTGGAAAGACTAAGAGCACCTGTGAACATCCGAATGGAGCTGATAGACCTCCAGTGTAATGACACACTCGAGACAAAGAATGACTCTGTGGGCGCTGCACAGTTTCCAAGCTTCATCCCTGAAACGATGCCTCGATCAACTCCGCCTACATGCTGCTCAAATGCTCTGCATGTTTGGAAGCACATACAGTACCTATGTGAGCAGCTTTTCTCTGTGATGAAGATGAACAAAAACGCACACAGGAGTCGTCTCACTGATGCACACCTTCACTCCATCTTGAGGGGTTCCACAGCACAGAACAAACATTAATGAAGAGATGCCAAACATCTGGCTCTGGCACATGTGCATAAAAGAAGAATGTAGCCTACCTAAATATGTTTTCTTTTTGCACTTTATCCAATATCCTGTCTATCCTTTTTAATAAATGTTGACCCCGTTTGGCCCTCCCAGTTTTTAATTTTGTCCCTCTCTGTGATTGAGTTTGACACCCCTGGTCAAGAGCAAAAAACAAAAACATCACATGTTTTGTCATAAGATTTGGGGGACTTGTTGAACCTGGACACCCTACTAACTTAGAATTCCTAAATATTGATGGATATAGAGTCGTTTTGACAACCAGGACATTTGTAATAAGTGCTGCCAGGCCTGGCCGAGCCTGGCGCTGTACTCCAGGTTTCAAGTTCAGTTGTCATTGAGACCAAGTTCAGCAACTCATTACGGTCTGTTGCTGTCAGCTCAGTGTTTGAGTGCTTGAATGTACCCAAAGCAATGATCCACTTACGGCCTATAACCCTTCATGGTAGACTCCAGCCAGCTGGTCTACCAAACAGCCAGGATGTAGTTTTTTATAATGTTTGTTAGTTTTGCTTGGCTCACCACAAGCCCTCAGGTTTGACAGGCCTGCTGAGTAAACTCCCAGTAATCCACAAGGCCGGTCAGCCAAGGGTAAAAGAACCAGGAAAATACTGTCCAAAGATAAGTGCTATATTGCAGCAAAGTAGTGGAGAGGAGATACAATTCAGTGGGGGAGAGAGATCCACTTCTTAACTTTCAGTCATCCAAGTATATAGGAGAGAAGAGGAGTTCGGCGAAGGGAAAACAGAGCTCAGTAGACTGAGATATAGCTGCTAGAGGCAGACACTCTGACAGCAACCGGCCGGGCTAGAGAACAGGATTAAAGAACATCTACAGGCCTGCAGATCTGGAGCTCAAACACTACGGGGTTGGAGATGGCACAAACAATATGGGATAGAAAGTTTCACAATATTTTCCCCATATTTTAAGTTTTTTTCTCAATATTTTTCTCGGTTCCCGAATACTGTTTGAAATTTGAGACAGACAACATTATTTATTGCAGCACTGTGAATTCATAGTAGCCATGAACACATGTAGCAGTGTACCACTGAACTCATTCACATCCTCAGTCTCACTGGCTGTCATGAAGTGTACAGTCTATTTAAAGGTCCCATATCCTGCTCATTTTCAGGTTCATATTTGTATTTTGTGTTTCTACTAGAACATGTTTACATGCTGTAATGTTAAAAAAACACTTTATTTTCCTCATACTGTCTGCCTGAATATACCTGTATTTACCCTCCGTCTGAAACGCTCCGTTTTAGTACATTTCAACAGAATTGCATTGCTAGGCAACAGTTTGGGTCCATGTTTACTTCCTTTCAGCTGAATGTTATTATACACTGCAACAGGAAATAAACTGGGACACATTTAGAATGTTTTTGTTTAAAACTGTGAAATGATCAAAATATTGTATATTTGTGACATCACAAATGGACAGAAATCTTGTTTCAAATGCACAGTTTCTGAATACTGGCTGTGTGTATTTCTCCATATACTGAGCGTTTTGATACTTTCACAGTATTTATAAAGCACTTGAACCTGCTTTATCATATAAAAGACATGAAAGTTTCACTTTTTACAATATGGGACCTTTAAACGATCTATAGTGCATAGCACAAGTGCATTTAGGGCGCGTCCAACTCCACTTTTGCTAGTTAAGCGGCGCATAATCTGGGCACAAAGTAAAGCACAAGGGGTAAAGGGAATGTATTTAGTCTCTTCATTAATCATAGGTGTGTTTTGGGTGTAACAGGAATTAAACCAATCAGAGTGTCATCTCCCATTCCCTTTAAAAGCCAGGTGCACCTGCACCGGGCGCATTGCTATTTAAAAGGCGGATTTGGCAAATTGGAGAAGCGAGCGTTATAAGTGTTTTCTGCTGAGGAAATAGATCTGATCGCACATTAAGTGAAAGTGCGCGAGCAGATGTAAAAAAATGATATCGTGCTGAAGTGGCTGTAGCAGATGAGACAACTGTCAGAAGTAAGAAACATTTAAATGTCTCCTGACTCCCATCCAATCCCGAGGTTTGGTTTTCCTGCTGGACTGATCATTGGAATCCTAGAGGAATCGTCCACAATTCATAATTAGTAGCCAGCCTCAACTGTGCACCAGCAGCAGAGTACTCACATTACTTCAAGAACCACAGACATCCAAAAGAAGGAATGTACCAGGGGACTATGAGACCCTCTCCCTGAATCATTCACCCTGCTGAATTGTCTAGATTTTACTATTTTATTTTATATAATTCTGATCTTGTGACATATTTTGTATGTTCTTATTCAGTACCTCATCGTAGTTAAAGATATTAAATGTTGTTTGTTGAAATGTAGTGTCGTATAGACATCAAATGAGAATACTCAAGTAAAGTTTAGAACTTGAGTAGATCTACTTAGATACTTTATGTTCCATCAGTGCAACTCATCGACATTAACAATTGCAGACTTAATTGATTGTTGTACAAAAAACTTGTATTAATTAAAAAGTACGAGGGCCAGCAAAAAGAAATGATTGTGAAAATGAAGATTTATTTCAAATTATTATTTTACATTTTGAAAATAAAGTCAAAATGTTGAGAATAAAGTTGTAATGTTGAGGATAGAAAAAATAAATGATTCTGAAAATTAAGATTTTTTTAATATAATTATTTTACATTTTCAGAATAAAGTTTACATGTTGAGAATAAAAATAAATGATTATGAGAATTATTATTTTATTATTATTATTATACATTTTGAGAATGAAGTTGAAATATTATTTTGAGTCTAAAGACAAAATTTTGAGAATAAACATCAACATATCATCAAATATTTGATGATTATTTACAGATTAATAAAGCAATTAGTTGCAACTAATAAACACTTCAGAGAGCGTTATTTGAGAGTGAAGGTGTTAAAGGTCCCATATTGTAAAAAGTGAGATTTTCATGTCTTTTATATTATAAAGCAGATCTTAAGTTCTATATAAATACTGTGAAAGTATCAAAACACTCAATCAATGGAGAAATACACACAGCCCGTATTCAGAAACTGTGCGTTTGAAACAAGCCGTTAGGATTTCTGTCCATTTGTGATGTCACAAATATACAATATTTAGACCATTTCACAGTTTTAAACGTAAACATACTAAATGTGTCCCAGTTTATCTCCTGTTGCAGTGTATGTGAATGACATCAGCCGACAGAATGTAAACATGGACCCAAACTGTTGCCTAGCGACGTCATTTCGTTGCCATTCCATTGAAATGCTCTAAAACGGAGCGTTTCAGACAGAGGGTAAATACAGGTATATTCAGACAGACAGTATGAGAAGAATAATGTGTTTTTTGAACATTAAAGCATGTAAACATGTTCTAGTAGAAACCCAAAATACAAGTATGAACCTGAAAATGAGCATGATATGAGACCTTTAACTAAAGTAAATAGAAATGCATTCTCAGTGACATTTAACTGAGGATGTAGTAAACCAATAAGAGTGAAGCCACACTTCGAATAATGAAAACAGAAAAAGCCAAAGAATAATGAGTCCCTCTTGATTATTCTACAGAACTAAGACATTCAAATATAATTGATCTAAAACGTTTAAATTCCCTGGAGGCCCGTCCCTGTGTGGACAGAAATCCGGCAGAGTATATACTGTATGGATTTTCTCTGAACGCCCTGGAGCTGATTATAGTCTGACCGGGAGCAACATTCAGATTCTGCCTGTGTGACTTTCTAATAAATCCACTCGTACAAACCTAAAAAGCATCACTTTCCACGGCTAATTCATTCAATCAGTGCTGGTAATTAGCTGTTGGTGAACTCTACTGGGTTCACATGGAGAAAGCAGAAGAAAGAGAGGCTAGAGGGCGCAGGAACACCACAGTCTCATTAGTTTTCCACATCTGGTTAACGGCATGTTTCTAATCCATGCGTCTTAAGTGTTGACGGACAAGTCGGAGCTTGAGACTGCCCACACGGTGTGCTGCCCTAAAAATAACCCAACACAACAGAGGGGGGCGAAACCAGAGAAGGGAAAACCAGTTTGAAGATCAACACAAATTAATATGAACAAAAATAAGCGGTCAGGGATCTCCGGGGCAGTTCAAGGAGCAGCGTGGAGCTGGAATAATATTCGCCAAATGTCCAGTCTGGTGTCCCGGCCCGCTGTTATTGCTTTCCCTCACAGTGGGGAATGTGAGCATTCTGTGATTGGGTACACACAGACATGGCTGCTGCACTGCTTGCAGAGGAGCTTGGCACATTTGAGAGCCATGTTGAGAGACATCTGGAATCAGCAAACTGAGTCGGCTACGAGGACGGTGTTATTATGTGCCGTTTCGCCTGTCTGTCACAGTTCATTCACACTCGGGTAAAACAATCCACAGGCAATGTGTGGACAGTCAACAAGCTTGTTAGCTCAGAAAAGATTGGCCATTGTTAGCTTTTTGTGGTCATGTGGTCACTCCTTTGATTCTGTACGAACGTGCCTACAGCTGCGCTAGCTGCCCTCCGAGGCACTACTTACTCAGGCACATGTACAGATGTTAGGCAGTTATACAGTTTACCATGTTTATCAAGTTCTGGACAAACAAAACTTTTGACCTGATGATGGCGCTAGAAGAAAAGGGGTCAATGTATAAGAACCAAGGAAGTTACAAGAACCAGGTATGTGAGTGATTAGTCCACTAGTGGATTAAACAGCCCAGTCGCACTGCAGTTCGTAAAATAGTCACACAATTTAAAAAGGCCCCATATTATAGTAAAGTGAGATTTTCATGTTTTTTCTATTATAAAGCAGGCTTAAGTTCTATATAAATACTGTGAAAGTATCGAAACGCTCAATCCACAGAGAAATACACACGGCCTGTATTCAGAAATGCTGCATTTGAAATAAGCTATCAGGATTTCTGTCCATTCGTGATGTCACAAATATACAATATTTAGACCCTTTACAAAGTTTTAAATGTAAACATTATAAATGTGTCCCAGTTTATTCCTGGTTGCAGTGTATGTGAATGACATCAGCTGACAGGAAGTACACATGGACCCAAGCTGTTGCCTAGAAATGCAATTTGGTTGCAATTCCATTGCAATTCCGTCAAAATGTGCTAAAACGGAGCGTTTAAGACAGAGGATAAATACAGGTATATTCAGGCCGACAGTATGAGGAAAATAAAGGGTTTTTGAACATTACAGCATGTAAACATGTTCTAGTAGAAACACAAATTACAAGTATGAACCTGAAAATGAGCATGATATGGGACCTTTAATGTACTAATTCATGCAATAGCCGCATAGGTAGGTGGATGGGGTGGATGGGTGGGTCAAAAAACACTGTCCTGTCTGAAACCAGAGGCTAAAGTTGATTTATATGTCACGTAACTTCCATACTTAAGTTACGCCACTAACCCAAACCATGATCTTTTCATAAGCCTAACTAACTAATTTTATTTTGAAAAGACTGGAGCAGAAATTGACATGTGTGTCACGCGTTGCTGGACATTCGTAGGAAAACGCACTAAAATACGTCGTTGAAAGTCGAGCCGAGCGTCATGACGCTCCGTCGTCAAGTGAGATGATCAGCAAAGTCAGTAGGGTTCATCTTCTGGGGGACTTTGAATAGCTGCACCGGATTTCCATAGCAATCCATCCAGTAGTTGGCTGGACGTTTCATTTGCTAGGGGGCGCTAGCGGAAAAGTGAATGGATCACCACAGTAGTATCTGGACCAAATTTCATGGATATCCATCAAATACTTGTTGCCACTGAAAGTTCCCCAGTTCTACGTAGCTTTAATTTATTTGATTAGCATGCTTGTATTCCCAAGATGTATCATTACCCGTGTTGGGAATTTCCTGAGATTTGTTTGTTGATATTTTTTGGCAAAAACAATCTCTGCTCTTACTGCCTCAGGTCGTATTACTCTACTTAATGATAGGTCTAATTTGGATCTGCCAATACAACAGAAGATGCTGTGATGTTGTGGTCTCGCAGCCACAAAGCGATCACTCGACGATGAAAGCCACCACACGTACAACATGTGCCAATGTGAAGGTTTGGCACTGCTGGGTGCCAGATCTAAATAGTCCAGATGAAATCTCTGGTGCAGAATGGCTTCATGGTTCCATGGAGGGAGTGAGGGGGAGGGAGGGTTGTAGGGTCTTGGACCCATGGATGCACGCCTGTTTTATCTGAAAGCTTTTTTAGTTTTCATAAATGTTCATAAATGTAAATAGTTAATCTCTGTCACTATGGTAATCTGCCACTATTACAGTTGGTTCCAGATCTTTCTATATTTAGACACCTTGATTGTGAAAGATAATTCAGATAAAAATAAATGATCAGTGGGTGTCCTGGCAGCTTATTATCCTTTTTCAAAAACTTAAAAAGAAAAATTGAGATACATTGGTGAATAGATTTATGTTTGAAGTAATTTTACTGTTTATTTTTTATGCTACTAAAAGAATAGTTTCAGCTTATTCCAACCTGGATCTTATCTTTGTAAGATTAGACATCATTTATATCTGCAATAACAAAATTGTACTCACCAAACTCATTGCTGCACACGGCAACAAAAGAAGTCCGGTGAGAGAAAAACATGAGCTGCACAGACATGTTGGAAACCAACAAAACAGACAAAACAAAGACGGATGGTTAAAATTGTTATCCAAATTGTCATACATCACAGTTTGTGGACCGACTTCCTGGTTCAACTTTGACCTATTGTACTTACTGTAGTGGTGCTCACAGTTTTCACTGAATCACTTTCAGTTTTATATCCAAATAAAGTGGTTCAATCTGGATATATTGTTGTCTTGTTAACAACCTGTTTGTCTTTCTTCACCCGTGGACTTTGCTGTAGCGATGTCACAGTGTTCTGAGATGTCATCAGTTACTTTGGTAAAAATGTTATAATCCAGGGGTCAGCAACCTTTACTGTCAAAAGACACATTTTAGGCACAAAAAAAAACAATCTGTCTGGAGCTGCAAAACATTTGAGCATTGTGATGAAGGTAACACAGTTTATAGTCTAAGTATATAGTATATAAGTCTAATGCAGTGAGGACCAAAGAGACAATGTACTACGGAGTATTAGGGCCACATTGAGGGACAAAACATCTGAGATTTCCAGAATAAAGTCATAATATTATGAGAATAAAGTCATAACTTTACGAGAAAAAAAGAAAATAACATGTAAAATTACTACTTTATAATATTATGACTTCATTCTCATAATACTACGACTTTTATTTCTCTTAAACTGATGAAATTATTCTCATAATATTATGGCTTTTTTCTCGTAAACTTATGACTTTATTCTCATAATATTACAACTTTTTTTTCTCTTAAACTTCTGACTTTATTTTCGTAATATTACGACTTTATTCTCAAAATCTCAGATTTATTTATTTTTCCTCAATGTGGCCCAAATACTTCGTCGTACCGTCGTACCATAGACCTACAACAATGATAAATAAAAATAAAAATGTAAACAAAAAACAGTTATTCATTTCCACTTATTTTTTAAAAAAAATCCACAGGGAGCCACTGGAGAGGGAATAAAGAGCCGCAGGTTGCTGACCTCTGTTATAACCGAAAATAAGACCCAAGTTGCAATAAACCAGATCTTATCTTGCCAACATAGAAACTTCATCCATGTGAAAACATGAAAATATCTTCTATCGCCATAGATACAATCAGGCTCCTCTCAGTTTAAATTGTATGTATGAACATGTTTTCCTCTTATTTGATTTCCCCTTGACACTCTATTGTGTCTGCCTCCCTTTTTCCCTCCCCAGCTCAGCCTTCCTCCTCACCTCTCCCCCCCCTCCCCACCCCCGCCCGCTTTGATCTTGATATGCATTAGGTGATTTAGAGATTATTTCATGCCTAATGTGTGGCCTTTTATCAGACATCCTCCCCAGGCTGCTGTCAGCGCAGGCAGCCATAGATTCTTGGCTGCCGTTCAGTCGGCAGACAAACATCTCATCTCGGCTCGCGACAGCACGAGCTTTTCCATTCACATATTTACATTAATCAAGTTCCAAAGATGGAGCAGATTAGTCCGTTTCAACCTGTCATGATTTGGGCTTGATCAAGAAAGCGATTTCAGTGGAATCCCTATGTCTGATTATATACAAGAGGTGTTAATTCGATGGTAAATGATGCAAACGTGACCAGATGCCAAATATATATTTGCAAGTGTGTTATTTCACAGCAGAGATGAAATGTGTGGATTCAGCTACAGTCAGAGAGTTTTGATTTTATTTATTTGGCAGATCAAAAAAATGTTTTTTTTCTATTTTATATTGCAATTCTAATGTCTAATGTCTTTATCGCAACAGTAAAAACATGTGTGTGACATTTCTGCGAATATTGCAGATAAACGGCAGCTTTGACTCTTAACATCTAATAAACATGAATTCAACAGTAATATTAAGTTGAAAATACACAATCACTAATCTGTATGGAAAGGACACACAATAAATACTTGAGAAGAAAAGGTGATCTTCACCTTGTTTGCTTTTTTTTATCTTGAGGGGTCACCTATGTGGGCGGCCCAACTTGTCATCAATGTGCTCACTTGCTAACTTCTGTTTCCATGGAAACTAGATTTGTTTTGATTTGAATCAAACTTTTAATAAGGTATTTGTTCAGAGTCAGTAAGGACTCAGAAGTGTGGGACAGACGCATTTAGATGAAAAAAATAATAGAAATGATTTGTAAACCAAAAAAAATAATATAGTGTAAAATAACAATTCCACTTGAAATGATGTCATATCATAAATGAATTAGCTCTTTTTATGTTTCTCAAAATTGAGACCACAGTTGTGGGACATGAAGAAAAGTGGTGTTTGGATCCATAAAATGCTTCATACATTTTAGGTCCCATATTGTAAAAAGTGAGATTTTGACATATTTTATATTATAAAGCAGGTTTAAGTGCTAAATAAATACTGTTGAACTATCAAAACGCTCAATATGTGGAGAAATACACACAAAGAGCATATTCAGAAATTGTGCGTTTTTAAAACAAGCCATTATGATTTCTGTCCATTTGTGATGTCACAAATATACAATATTTAGACCATTACACGGTTTATATATATACATCATACACAGCGACAAATTCCTGGAGGATAACACAATAAAGTTAAGGAAACTTTTTTTCCACATCCACTCTCCACTGACTCCATCAATCAGAACACTACTAGGAGCTTTGCTATAGAAAAAAAAAAAAATCCTGTTCTAGGAAGTTGGGCGTCTAATTAGTGAGCGCTCCTGCTTCTGCATCACATGTACCAGCAGAGTTGTACGGGAATAACGCTGTGAAATTGGAGCGAGATCTTAAAATGCCTTCAGCAGATTCAGCATCTGCCTTTTTCCCTTAAGGCCAGCCAGCCTTTCATTCTGAAGCCAAATGTGCAAGACGCACTAGTTAACCACACTGTAATCAACTCAGGCTTGAAAACTTTCCACCAGAGCAGCGCGCATCATTTTCCCTTTCCCCCCCCCTTGTCTCTCTTTTGGGAAATTCCAATCCGTATACACTGACTCTGGGACCGCAGAAGTACAACAAACATCCCGATGGGAGAGCATGTGAGAATCTCGCATGTTCTTTCTTTAAACACAGCCGTGGATGGTCTGGCTTATTGGCCGAGGAGCCTTGTGTTTTCATCTTTAGGATGTACAGTTGAGCGGGGGATGTGAACACGATCCGTGTGCCAAACCAAATAACCTCAGCACATAGCCTTGTACAGAAGGAGCGAGCTCAGAGGCAACTGAAAAAGACAGCTGTTGGGTTTCTCTGGAGCAGCTTTTTGCTTCAATGGCACTTTCTGTTTAATCCAAGAATGGAGACGGGGGCATATATTATAAATGGCGTGTTGTGTTTGAAGCCAGGGGCCGAGAACTGGGCTCCGGGCCAGTTCAAATACAGATGTCGGCCCCACAGAGTGATCCGTTTAGCTGCGGACGGGGCCCTGTAGGTGGTGAGTCTTTCCCAGGGCTAACGAGGCAAATCATGGCCAAGAAAGGTGTTATGAAAAACACTACCGCCTTTATTTGATGAGCAAAAGCAGGAAAAATATAATTATGACAGCTCCAGAAACTTTTATAATTGCACGGCAGCCTGATTTATTATGACTGAATGAATACATGAATAGGACCGTGCTAAATATTTAAAAAGTGTTCCGAAACACTTCGTGTCATCCCTGCAGCCGTTCCACAGTCAGGCACAGATAATGGCGGTAAGTAGTGATTTATGATGCTTAAGAGCGCCTGATCAAGATTTATAAGTCAAGTGTGCATAAATTCTCCACTATAATCCATCAGAGCAGAGAAAGGAGAGGGCTGCAATAAAAGCCAAACTTCCTTGAGAGGAAGGAGAGATTTATCTGCTGCTCTAAGGGGTTTACTCAAACAAGGATGCATAATGTTGCAGCTACAGCTCACAGACAGCTGAGATTATTAGGAGCCATAGGTTTAAGCCAAGAGAAACTTTACAAGCTGCTCCGCTGGCTGAGAGTGAGAGCAGTAAACACATGGAGGGGAAATCAATAGCCTTAGGGGGAATAATGCCTTTTTGGACATGTAAATGTCACAAGTAAGACAATATAAAGCCTGCATCAGACCCAGACATCTGTTTTATGCCAGCGTACATCACGTTTACAGAGAAGATAACTCCATTCTGGGATTATGGATCTCAGTGGCCAACAGTTGTCTGCACACAAACAAATCCATTCCCATGATCCTTCTGTGCAGATAAACAGTGAAGATAACTTCTGTTAAAGGTCCCATATTGTGCTCATTTTCAGGTTCTTACTTGTATTTTGGGTTTCTAGTAGAAAATGTTCACATACTTTAATGTTTAAAAAAACTTTATTTTCCTCATACTGTCTGCTTGAATAAACCTGTATTCACCCTCTGTCTGAAACGCTCCGTTTTAGAACATTTCAATGGAATTGTAACTGTTGGAATTGGAATTGTGTTGCTAGGAGACAGTTTGGGTCCATGTTTACATCCTGTCAGCTGATGTCATTCACATACACTGCAACAGGAAATAAACTGGGATCCATTTTGAATGTTTACGATTAAAACTTTGAAATGGTCTAAATATTGATTTGTGACATCACAAATGCACAGAAATCCTGACGGCTTGTTTCAAAAGCTCAGTTTCTGATTATGGGCTGTGTATATTTCTCTGATTAAGTGTTTCAATACTTTCACAGTATTTATATAAAACTTTATAATATAAAAGCCATGAAAATGTCCATTTTTACAATATGGGACCTTTAAAGGTATTCTATGCAGCATTTTATTAAAAAAAACAACAACAATGTGTATACTCAATCAATTAAAATACTTAATCTTGATTAATCACAAATTATTCGCACATTTTTTACCCGTTCAAAATGAACCTTAAAGGGAAATTTGTCAAGCATTTAATACTCTTATTAACATGGGAGTGGGAAAAATATACTGCTTTATGCAAATGTATGTATATATTTATTATTGGATATCAATTAACAACACAAAACAATGACAGATATTGTCCAGAAACCCTCACAGGTACTGCATTTAGCATAAAACAATATGCTCAGATCATAACATGGCAAACTGCAGCCCAACAGGCAACAACAGCTGTCAGTGTGTCAGTGTGCTGACTTGACTATGACTTGCCCCAAACTGCATGTGATTATCATAAAGTGGGCATGTCTGTAAAGGGAAGACTCGTGGGTACCCTTTGAACCCATTTACATTCACATATCTGGAGGTCAGAGGTCAAGGGACCCCTTTGAAAATAGCCATGACAGTTTTTCCTCTCCAAAATTTTAGCCTAAGTTTGAAGCCTTATTTAACCTCCTTTGCGTCAAGCTACTATGAGTACGGTTGGATTCCTTACATTTTCTAGTTTCATATCTTCACTCTAGCATTAAAACTGAGATGCTGCAACCTAAAAATCGCAAGTTGCATTAATGCTTTAAATAAATTAGTGGTGTTAAAACAAATTTGCATTAACCTGTTATCTTTGACAGCCCTAATATACTCATACCAAAATAAAAGCCTCTTTACGACTCCCTTGTGGCAGCCCTCTGCCTGGATTTTGTAATTTCTTCATGTTCGGGGCGTTTCTGGGCGTTTCTTGGCGTCAGCCTTGGGCAGTGGGGTGTGTAGCACCCAGCCAATAACAAAATGCAGGTGAGGTTGGGACTTCATAAAAAGGTAGTGACCAGGTTACAGGCACTGGCTCCGGTGTCGGTACTCCTATCTACTTCTCGATGCTGGGGGGCACGCTGACCGTCATTTACTGTAGGTAATACACCTACTATGGATAAGTACCTCATACAACCACACTGAGAAACACCCAAACCATCCCTTTAAGCAGTGACTGAGACCATGGCCTCGACCCAAACATTGCCTCAACTAGCTCGTTCTTTGATTAGTTTCCTCTCATCTGTCAAACGGCTTCATATTCCTGTAAATACACTCAGTCAAGACACCGATGGTCTTGCAGGAAAATCAGCGCTTGGCTCGGAATCCAGATGTGTGAATTTGCTTTGACGGTCATGTCTTTGTCAGCTTAGTCTCATGATGACCATCTTGTCCTTTGGCAACAGCCTCGCTCATGTACATCCAGAATTGGACGACAACATGATTAGACTTCAGTGTAATGGTCATGGTTACTGTTTTAACCTTTTGAACTGCAGTTTGAAATCACACCCCTTCTTCTTCTTCTCAGAGTCAGAACTCAGTCAGATCAGAACACACAGACGTCATTCACACCAGGGGTCCATTGAGGATCAGCATCTGCTTAGAAATCATAGAAATGCAGTAGAGGACACTTTTTATATCTTCAGACCTCGCCTCATAACCATCCACTTTAGACTATTTCCTCACCGTAGAAAGTAATCCAGGTGACTGTTGTGTACATCCGTTGTTACAGGAACTGCTAGCAGCTAATGCAGCATGACTTTGCATAATGCAGATTTGAAATATATTTAATCAAATACAGGCTTAAAGGAAGAGGGCTCAGGTTTAGCCCATAGTTGTTTTTTTTGTTTTTCTTTTGGGCCCACCATCACTCCCTCCCCCTCTTCAGAGGACTAAATTGACTTTGTTTTCATTCTTTTTCAAATGAATAGCCATTGAAGGGAAAGAAAAGTGATAATACCAATAGTAATCAGAATCTTAGTCAAACCATATTACTTAAAAAAAAAAGCAGGGGCGATTAAGCTTGGCCACCTTAACAACATGTAAACAAATAAACGGACAACAATGTCAAAACACGTTCCTATCTCGCACCGCATGTTTGTGGAGAACCTGGTGCTAAATCACTTGCAGATGACCTGATTCTGGGTCAGGGTTTCGTACGTAGCAGAGCAGCTCCCTCGCTGCGATCTATTGAAAGTCAGCCCTCGATCCAAGCTTTTGTCAACCACGGGCGAACGAATGGAACCAAGAGTTTTGCTGAATCGTCCAATATCAACATTTTTGTCTGGTGTCATTCTGAACAGGCATGAAAACCTTTTTTTCTTTTAGACATGATTGGAAGACACATCATATAATTGAGTTCATTTGAATACCAATGTTGTTATGATGAAGTACACAAAACAAAGATACTCATAATTTGTCATAAATGATTGTAGTTAATAGTCAGTGTAGACAAAAAGTTTGAACTTTGAACAGGTTTGGAAGCAGGAGTTTCTACTGACAGCTGTTGGGCAGCTTCCCTGTCTGAAAGGGTCTGTACTAAAAGGTCACGCCTTATCTTGGTTCTTGGCAATGTTGCCAAAGCTGAGAATACATTTCCTGCCAACTGAACACATGGACTTCAACTAAAGTTCAAATGAAATACCCGAGACTTGTGTTCAGTTTCTGTTAAGGGGCCGTGAGTGGATATGTTTTCTGGGCACCAGAATGAGCCACCAGTAGATTCTTCATCACAGAGGAAAATATATTGCCAGGTACACTTTTTCAATATGAGCACTTTTTGCTCCGGGGCACTTGGAGAGAATTAGAGACAAATGCTGGCTCTGAAAAAAGCAGACCTCACATTGCTTTTCTTATGAGCTGAGCTTTCCCCCCCCTATTCTCCCTGAAGGTGTTTTAGGATGGAAAATTGCATCCCTTCCCCTTAATTCACAAAGGATGACACACTGAAAGCTCACACACATACACAACACTGAGAAACACACACAAAGCGTCGACTGACGGGAGTAGTTTGACCTTGCTGTGTTCAGTTGAAAGTGTGTGTCACATACAAGACTGCTGACTAATGGCGTTATTGTTTTTGGATAGACACTGTACAGTCGGAGGAAGTATGAACAATGTGCTCCTTAAACACGGGCAGGGTGAAGTGCTGTGTCTTGAAACCGTTCCATCAATTGTATTTGTGTCTGTCAAAGGTTTCTGGGAGGACTAATCTGTGGTGGCTGATGGTTATCAGGTAACATTTACATCACAGCTTGCCAGGAGACTGTCTGCAAAGTCTAACCTGTCACAATAACTGATATAAAGAATCTCTAAAACGCTGTAAGGCTCTGATATTTAGCTGCATAGTCAACACGTTCTCATCCCAAATCTTCTCTTGTCACGCCCCTTGGCATCACTTTATTTTGGATATCAAAACCACTTTAGTTACCTTTGGTGTCACTTTAGGATTAGGCAACAAAACCACTATAGTTAGGTTTAGGAAAGAACTACATGGTTGGGCTTAGAACTGCCACGTTTGTACAGTGAAAATGTCGGACAGTTTGGGGCCATCGGTGAGCGTCTGTCGGTCTAATTTTTGCAATGTCCCGCATCATCGGCTCGAGTTTTTTCGGCCGATTCAGCATGTTGAATCAGCGCTGGAGTCCGTCGGTGAGAGAAAAATTGCCTGTTTGGCTTAAATGAATCAGTGCACAAGAAGAGAAACGGACGTGAGGAAAACACTCATTTTTTATCTTCATCTCATCTGATCGTTCTAAACACCGATGGCCGTGACAAACCCTGGGAATGAGAACGGGCTGGTATAGCAGCATGGATTGATGGATGGATGGATGGTGATGGTGGTTGGTCCGTCTGTCTGTCTGGCTTGTTGCTGGATGCTGGGGGACAGCACCGACAGCACTAAACATCTGTGACTCTCTCTCTGTCTCTCACACGCACATCAACAAATGATGCATCCTTATCTCCACCTCTTAACGGAGAACTTTAACACAATACCAGCCTCATGTGTAGTCCACAGTTCCAGGATTTGACCTATTTCGACACGTTTCGAGCACCAACCTGAGCTGAAAGTGTGCACACTGGATGCGCTTGTTCAAAACATTGACGTTGAGAAAACGCATTGCGCAAAAAAAAAAGCCACTTTGCATTTAGTGTGAACGCAGCATAACAGTAGCACAGGAGAGAAGAGTCATGATACGGACTGAGATGATGTGAAATCTGAGAGCTTTCAACTACAACTCTGTGAGCTCTTTGCGCAAACTCTACCTGCTGATGAAAACCATGAATTGTGGTTGAAAGCTTTAGAAAAAAGCTAGTAAGTGGACCTTGAATTAAGATGTTTCTGTCAAACTACTAGCAATACTGTCTCAAGAAAAAAAGAATTGCAAACTGTAGCTTTAAAGGTACCATATTGTAAAAAGTGAGATTTTCATGGCTTTTATATTATAAAGCAGGTTTAAGTTCTATATAAATACTGTGAAAGTATCAAAACGCTTAATCCACAGAGAAATACACACAGCCCGTAATCAGAAAACTGAGCTTTGAAACAAGCCGTTAGGATTTCTGTCCATTTGTGATGTCACAAATCTACAATATTTAGACCATTTCAGTTTTAAACGTAAACATTCTAAATGGGTTCCAGTTTATTTCCTGTTGCAGTGTATGTAAATAACATCAGCTGACAGGAGGTAAACATGGACACAAGATGTTGCCTAGCAACGCAATTCTGTTTCAAGTCCATTGAAATGCACTAAAACGGAGCGTTTCAGACAGAGGGTGAATACAGGTATATTCAGGCAGACAGTATGAGGAAAATAACGTTTTTTTTAAACATTAAATTATGTAAACATGTTCTAGTAGAAACCCAAAATACAAGTATCAACCTGAAAATGAGCATGATATGTCCCCTTTAAAGACAACTTCTTTGATTTATTTGTTGTTTCCAGAGAACTCACTCTGTGTTCTATAAATCACAGGGTCTCCAGGAAACTCCATTCCAGTGTGAGGAGGCCTTGGAACAACACCTCATGCTTCAAAAGTGAACATTTGTTTTACAAGTAGGACCAGTGGAGTTTGATTTTGTTTGTTTGATGGATGCATGACACACAGGGAATTATGAAATGTTAATCTAAGATCCTACTGTTCTACCTGCTGTCTCTATTTATTCCCAAGACTCTGGACTTTGAAGTCGACCCCTGATGAACTAGCCCCTGCAGCTGGTTATACAACACAGTTTAATAAATGTTGAGAGAAGGGAATATGTGAGGTAGGCTGCAGCAGGTGGGCGCCTGTCAAGGTTTATAATAGCCCTTGATTAATAGGAGCTTTTTGAACATTTCACAGCATGCGTCCAGACTGATTAATAACACATGGATTCAAATGATTTCGGTGGCCTCGGTGAGGGGAAATAACACTACCTATAATCAGGGATATTAAGGTTATTATGTCTGAATCCTGTCCATTTCACATTTGTCTTCAAATGATCTCTTTAATGGGCTCAGATAGACACTTTTACCCTTGGAAATGAATTATTAACCAGCAGCGATCGCCTCATCTGGAGTGAGGTAACTTTAGCAGGATGCCCTTTTAAAGGTGCTCAAGACGGAATTCAGAGCATATCTAGCGACTCCACGCGGCTGTCAACATGGAGGAGGCTGACAGCAACCCGTTCTCGCTCCCAACTCGTCAGATAGTGCCCTTCGGCATCGGAACCTGATGCACGGGGGCACCCTTTAGCAACAGTACGTGACGAACCGGGCTTTCAACTAACTCTGATGTAAACCCACCCACGCCGTTATTTGACGGTCGGAGCAAGTGACGTAGTATTAAGTGGGGTCAGATCAGAAAACACTTCTGTGTCGATCTAGAGGGTTTGCAGCCAACAGCCATTTGTAGCATACATAAAACATCCATGAGCTCACAATTTGGACTGCAAAAGCAGATAGTTCACCTGGCAACACTGATGGTCTTTTAGACTGTGGGAGGAAACCCACACGGACTCATAAAGAACATGCAAAATCAGCAGTCCGGTTGACATGAAGCAGACCTTTCTGTGTCAGCCACGGAGCCAGAACAAAAAGAAAGGTTTGGACATTATAAGTATTGCAACAGCCCTCATTCAGTTCTCATTCAGGATTCCAAAATAGTTTAGCAGGTTTTTACAGAATAACTAGACCAGTTTGCTGAGGTTTTACAATATGTCTTTCATAAGAGCTAATGGCAGCGTAAAAAATGTAACATAGGGGCACATCAAAAATGTACACTGCTCAAAAAAATGAAGGGAACACTTAATCATCACAGTATAACACCAAGTCAGTCAAACTTCTGTCCATTTAGGAAGCACCAGTGATTGTGAATCACTTTCAGCTGCTTTGGTGCAAATGAAAGTGACAACAGGTGCAATGGAGAGGCAACAGTAAGACAACCCCCAGAAAGGGAATGGCAACACACAGCTGCTCTCTCCTCATCTTTGCTGACTGATTCTTCTCTAGTTTTGTGTTCTGCTAGTGTCCTCGTCACTACTTGTAGCATGAGGCGGTACCTGCAGCCCAATCAGGTTGCACAGGTAGTCCAGCTTCTCCAGGATGGCACATCCATACATGCGGTCACCAGAAGGTTTGCTGTGTCTCCCAGCACAGTCTCAAGAGCACAGAGGAGATACCGGGAGACCGGCCGTTACACGAGTAGGGCCGGACAGGGCCGTAGAAGAGCATCGACCCAGCAGCAGGACCGGTATCTGCTCCTTTGTGTGAGGAGGAACAGGAGGAGCACTGCTAGAGCCCTACAAAATGACCTCCAGCAGGCTACTGGTGTGCATGTTTCTGACCAAACTGTCGGAAACAGACTCCATGAGGGTGGCATGAGGGCCTGACGTCCTCTAGTGGGACCTGTGCTCACAGCCTAGCACTGAGCAACTCCATTGGCATCCGCCAGAGAACACCAGAATTGGCAGATCCACCCTTGGCGCCCCCGTTCTCTTCACAGATGAGAGCAGGTTCACACTGAGCACATGTGACAGACGTGAAAGAGTCTGGAGACGCCGTGGTGAACGTTACGCTGCCTGTAACACCATCCAGCGTGAAAACGGGGCGCCAATGGCGGACCTGCCAATTCCTTAATTTTTTTGAGCAGTGTATTTATAGCCCAGTAACATAGGGGGGAGCATCCCTATTCATCGGAGACAGACGCAGGAGGTACCTCTTTTGCGTTACTTTTGGACGGACCAGGGTCGGTGTGTTCCATGCATAGTGTCCTTTCAAAATAAACCTCCATTTTCACAGGAAGTTAGGTTTGGGCAACACAACCACTTACGTAGGGTTAGGAAACGGTCGTGGTTGACGTTAACTTCACTGACAAGCAACTCTCGGGACTGACGATACCGACGAGTCACGTGACTAAAGACTGACGGGACAAAATAAGTCAACGTTACTTTTAGTTTAGCTATGAGCCACAAACAGCGGTCTCCTGGTTGAAAGTCTTGTGTTACCCTCCCACCCTGAACGGACTCTCACGCTATTAATACTACGTCACTTGCTCTGACAGTCGAATAACACCACGGGTGGGTTTACATTGTAGTCAGTTGAAAGCCCGGTTCGTCACATACTGTTGCTAAAGGGTGCCTCCGTGCATGGATTACCGATGCTGAGGGGTGCTGCCCAATCAGCGGTGATTGAGTTGGGAGTGAGACCAGGTTGTTAAAACTGTTACAGCCCTCTGCAAACATCTCTTGAATGTGGTGTTTGATACGATTACCTCCGCCAAGGCCGAAGGCCTAGGAAGGAGGTTATGTTTTCACTGCCGTTGGTTTGTTTGTTTGTCTGTTAGAAGGATTACTCCAAAAGTCCGCGATGGATTTGAATGAAATTTTTTTGGAAGGGTGGGGTGTGGCACAATATACAATCCATTCGATTTTGGTCGCGATCCAGACCATAGTCCGGATTCAGGAATTTTTTTAAGGATTCCGATCAGCCTGAGCGTTAAGAGGTAAGGTAATTAAATGGACTTGTATTTATATATATTGCATTAAGAGGTATGCGCTCACCGAGTGCCATTCTAGTTTCAAATATTTTGTAGATGATTCCAAGCACAGAGTGAGTAGTATGAGAATGCTGTTTTGCCAAGTACAGAACAGACTGTGTCATACTTGTGTTCAGATATATTGTGGGATGACCTAATGCAGCTTCTTCTCTGTCAATGCGTTCTAGAAGCGGGACTATTCCGACGTGTACGGTGAGGACCGGGAGACCGACGGAGCCAACTGACTGAAGAGTGATATTCAGCCAACCTTCATATATCCCTGTGAAGCTGCTGCATCGGTAGATTACTCTTCTATTTCACATGACGAGCCTTCAGTTGAATCATCATAACAAACTTCTCATTCTTCTGTCAAGCCTGCAGCGGGTTAGATTTCAAAACACTGGCTTTGTTTTCTTGGCAACATGATTGTTGGGGTTGAATAACTGATAGAAAATGGTTGAACGTGTGAAAACCAGCATACTGTATGATAGATGAGACATATGGTGTTCCATATTTCCTGGGACTGTATACATCTTTATTTATTTAAGGTTGCTGAGAAATTGAGATGAGGGCATCAAACACATTTGCTCTGTTGTGATTTAAGCCTAAATCTGGGGCTTCATTGCTTCTGATCATATCAGATCTGAATCATCCACGGCCATAGGCGCCGGAGCAGCTGCACCCCCACTATCAGACTTGCTGGAGCAAACGTGGGTTTTGCATCACCACTTTTTGATAATAGAACTTAGATATTTTTAAACATTTCTAAATAATCCATCGGTACCAACCATGTCATACTAGCTTGTCATGAAGGAGGTTAAGTAACGCTCCAAACTTTCACTACATTTTGGAGAGGAAAAACTGGCATGGCAATCTTCAAAGGGGTCCCTTGACCTCTGACCTCCAGATCAGTGAATGTAAATGGGTTCTATGGGTACCCACGAGTCTCCCCTTTACAGACATGCCCACTTTATGATAATCACATGCAGTTTGGGGCAAGTCATAGTCAAGTCAGCACACTGACACACTGACAGCTGTTGTTGCCTGTTGGGCTGCAGTTTGACATGTTATGATTGGAGCATATTGTTTTATGCTAAATGCAGTACCTGTGAGGGTTTCTGGACAATATCTGACATTGTTTTGTATTAGTTGATTTCCAATAATAAATATATACATACATTTGCATAAAGCAGCATATTTGCCCACTCCCATGTTGATAGTATTAAATGCTTGACAAATTTCCTTAAGGTACATTTTGATCAGATAAAAAATGTGCGATTAATCACGATTAAATGTTTTAATCGATTGACAGCCCTAAGTGCAACATAAACTGAGCTTTATAGAGAAAGAGCAGCTTTATTGGTCATGGTTTAAGGCTCTATATTGCAGGAAATGGCACTTTCAGGTGTTAATTAAATGGAAATTTCCCAGCCATACTTCACCATGCCTGTCACTAATCTTGCACCCCCACTTTTAACTATAACTAAGCGTCCATGTCCACGGCAACATCCGTGGTGAGGCTGGAGAAGTCCTCGCTGTGCTTTAGTAGTTTATTCGTGTTGTGCAGCGTGTGAAAGCAGCACTATCAGACTCTCTGTGTAAGAGCCGGAACAACAACTGCAGCAGCACAAGAATAAGTCCACAGCCAGTATGAGAGCAGAAACCGACACGGTGAAGATCAACAGATGACAGTGTGCTCGGCGGCGATGACTGCAGCCCAGAATACACATCTGTCACTAGATGGAAGCAACATTTTTCAGCATGCGCCCGTGAATGACGGCCCCTGTGTTTGTGCAAGGAAAAAACATTTGTATAGTTGCCATGGAGACGCTGAAGTTCAGCAACACGAGAACCTGAAATTCTCTGACAGTGTATAGATTATATTGTAGCCACACAAGTATGATTTATGGCGATGCCACAGCGATACACAAATCAAGGTGAAGCTTGATAGAGTGATAACTGCTGTGTTTTATTGTTACAGGGGGGCGTTAAACAGATTTATTGTCAGTTAAGGGTCATTCTAGTACATAAAGACACTGTAAAGCATAGCAGAGCATATTAGCAGCTCTTAGAGGCGTCATGTCAGTGTTAAATGTAGGCGGAGCAGCAGATTTTAATGTTGTCAGTGGCATTACAGTAGCAACATGTTATCAGTGCAATGTTGTCAGGCACAGTGACTGTAATGATAGTGTAAAAGGCAGCCATAATCAGAGATACAGTACAATATGTTATGCTCCATCAGTAAAAAAACAAAGTGGAATATAGTGGCAGTTAGTGCTATTATTCTTTTTTAATAACATGAAAAAGATCCTAGTGTTTTTTTGTTTGTTTGTTTTAAAAAAAAAAATTAAATTCAGCCACCCACAAAGTTTCATAAGGAAAAGATCAGGGTGGATAGATGGATCAATAACCTGTGGACATTGGAGACGGGAGACTCCTGGATCCTAACCATAGACAAGTAGTCTTTTTTTAATTGTTGAACTTTTTAATAGGGCTGTCAATCGATTAAAGGGACTGAAAGAATCAGAAATTGGTTGTAACAGCGACACCTGTGGCCGTTAAGTCAACAAAAGTCAGCGTCCTGTTGCTCGCGCTTGTGCTCGCTCTACATAGACATGAACGAGCATCCATCAAAACAGTGAGGAGACACACGTCAGCTAAAACCACAATATCACTCTATATTTCAGCTGTTTGGCAGTAATGTTAGCTGACCAGACCAATGTCTCTCCATGAATCAATGCTGATCCTAGTGTTGGTTTTTCCTGCCTCAGCCTCCCGACCGCGGCCGGAGGGAACAGGGGAGACACCGGAGTTTTGGTCGGAGACGATAACGTTTCTCTCTGCGGAGCCCCGTCACTTCTCAAGACACAGGAAACCTCCGTTGGTCTGGAAGAGCTGCAGCAGTTATTTCTGCACAAACGTCCACTGAACATTCACTAGATATTCTCAGAGCTACTAACTCTTCTGCAGTGTGGAGTGTGCAGCATGCACGTGGGAGTGGAACGAGCACGGTGTGTGAGTGAAGGCAGGCAGAGGAGCAGAGTACAGCAGAGAATCCGGCCCTGGAAACCAAAGCTATGGTCTCCCCCGTGTCCTCCGACCGCGGTTACTTTGCGGTTTTGTTGCTTCCGTGTAGTTAGTGTTCGAGTCTGAGTCTGAACAGCGTAGCCACACGTGAGCGCGCATGGGACACCGACCCGGATTGATTTTTTGTGTAAGAAGTTATAAACAGTCCCTTTAAAATATTTAATTGTGATTAATTAATCACAAACTAATTGCACATTTTGTATCTGTTCAAAATGTACCTCAAAGGGAGATTAATCAAGTATTTAATACTCTTATCAACATATGGGAGTGGACAAATCTGCTGCTTTGTGCAAATGTATTTATATATTTATTATTGGAAATCAATTAACAACACAAAACAATGACAGATATTGTCCAGAAACCCTCACAGGTACTGCATTTAGCATAAAACAATATGCTCCAATCATAACATGGCAAACTGCAGCCCAACAGGCAACAACAGCTGTCAGTGTGTCAGTGTGCTGACTTGACTATGACTTGCCCCAAACTGCATGTGATTATCATAAAGTGGGCATGTCTGTAAAGGGGAGACTCGTTGGTACCCAGAGAACCCATTTACATTCACTGATCTGGAGGTCAGAGGT
>CAKAOH010020803.1:0-69583 GCA_916701665.1 Sebastiscus tertius
AGTGATAATGGAATAGCTATTGTATAAATAAACAGATTAATTCTGTAAATCCAAAATGATCATTATTCCTACTAAAATATATGTGTATATATATATATATATATATATATATATATATAAAAGTCACAGTATAGCATGCCATAAATAGTATATAGTATAGTATAGTATAGTATGTCAAAAAAATGAAAAAAAAGTCATAGTATTATTTGTCATAAAAAGTGATAAAAAGTCACAGTATAGTATGTTGAAAAAAAGTGATAAAAAAATGAAAGGGAACCATGAAAACCATGAAAGTGTACGTTATTTTTTTACATTCTTTTTTTATGTATTTTAAATGTATTAATTCATTCTAAAAATTGTATTTATTTATTTTTCTGCAGGACAGTGGGTCGTGTCTAGAAGGGAGCCCGCAAACTGCAAAATTTGATCTGAGATCTGCAAAAACATGCATAAACTCCAATGCCTAACCTTAACAATTCAAGGAGGACACCGGAGGACACAGATGCACATGATTCTTTTTCAGATTACCTATCTCATGTCACTCAGGATATACTGACCGTTTTATGAAAATAACTTTTTTTAAATCATATTTGCGCCATTTCAACCCACTGCTGCTTTAATATTAACAGCATGAACATGTGCTTAATATTAATGTGAATGCAATGCAACACAGCTTTAGTCAAAATAAGAAAGTAAGATGGAACAGAGATATAGGGTATAGTTCACCAAGTATTCTTTATTGACTCAGGAATTATAAGAAAGCTATAAACATCTGGCTTCATTCATTCATACATGAAATGTTCTCATTACATCACCTGTTTTCACTAATCTGACTTCACTTTCAAAGATATAACACATAACCACACAGAAAATAACGTCCCACTGGTGAAACTACACAGCAAAAAACAGCTTTTCCATGTCATACGTCACACAGCAGCAGCCCGTGTGCTGTGCTCTATATCAGTCGTTTTACACTCATCAGGATTTGAAATTAGACACAAAAAAGACTCCCTGTATTCTGCTGTACTGCGGTGAAACTATTATTTCAGTTACACTCCCCTTTTATTGAAAATAAATATAATTTAAGTATCAGTGTGATGCAGTTTGATTACAGACTGAATGCAGGATTGTTAAGCACTACGCTGGCTGCCTGTGGCCCACAGAGGAAATGTTGCAACCTTCAACAACAACATCTGTAATAAAGTAGTTACACGATTCACCTCCCCTCAACCTGCCTCACCCAGTTCTACTAGGGCTGGGCGATATGGAGAAAAGCAAATATCACAAAATTTTGAATATCTTAATATCAATATTGCGACGATATTGTAGGATAGACCATTGGTGATGAGATTTTTGATAAATACTCATCAGTAATGTGGATATAATGACTAAGTGGGTAAAGGCAAATAATAGAACAGCTAGAACAGTTTGATAAGTTCAGAAAATGTCATCACTTTACTGTAATGCACGAAACCAGGAAAGGTTATTACGATATACAAAATCTAGTCTCATTTCACAATATCGATATAATATTGATATATTGCCCAGCCCGAAGTTCTACTTTGGTGGTTGGTTCAATGGTTTCCTACATTTCCCAGAGGCCTTTTAGGGAATTACAGAGAATTACATTAATATGTTCCAATACTTCCATATTTGAGAAAATATTAAGACCACAAGTTTCTTATCTTAAATAAATAGAAAACTGTTTTTGGTATGAAAATGAAAACATGTCACAACTGGAAAACAACTGGAAAACTGCACAGATCAATCAACTCTTGAGTAAGATAGAGGTGATGTTAGATCTGTAGTCTGCATTTCTCCGGCGCTCAGGCAGGAAGGACGTGGACAGGTTCTGCTGAGTCTTCACGAGTAGAACTTACTGTTGTTTATCTTCTTTTCTTTTGTCCTGGGGCACAGAGAAAATAAAACGGGAATAATTAGGGACTTAACATGTTTCATTTAACCCTCTGAGACCCACAATAGACATGTTTTTGGTCTTTTTTTAGGGGGGCACATGGGGTCTTTAGGGGGAGATAGCAGGTCAACAGTAGATGTCACATAGAAGTGGTGTACATCATCTGAAAGCTGGGAACCTGGAGATTAATTTGTACATTGTTATTAATGATTAATTAATTAATTATTTCAAATGAATTGTAATAGTGTATAAGGGCTTAGAAGATGATGATAGAAGTATATGATGGTCATCCCCGTGCTCTATTACGTCTCATAAGTTGTTGCAGCAATTGTTGGGTTGATACCATTTGTTACACAGATATTGTGCTAAATTTAACCATTTTTTTATTTATCGAGAATTGATAAAAATTATCAATAATCCCTCCAAGATACCACATTAAGACACCAAGACCTTGAGGAACACCACAGAAAAAGCCATGCTGTGATTTGGAATCAAAAACTTTTGACATTTGGACATTTCTTCAAGAATTGCGCAGCGATCCCGCCGGTCTCAGGGGGTTAATTTAACCACCAAGTTATCCCCACACCCTGTGAGTTTGAGGCTTACTTTTGGTTCTCGCTGGTGCTGCCCTCTCTCGTGAGCTGGGTGTGTTGGCGGGGGAGGGCAGAGCGCTGAATGTTGGTGTGTGTGTCGTACAGGAAAGGTTCACTGCTGACCTCCGCCTGCCTCTTCCTCAGCTGGGTGAAGGACGAGTACAGCTCCTCCTCTGCTTTCTGAAGGACAAGTCATGTGATCACATTTAACAGAAACAGCTCCATACTGACGTCAAACTGCAAATGTAAATCAACATTGATGTGCTGTGTGTGTGTGTGTGTGTGTGTGTGGTGTGTGTGTGTGTGTGTGTGTGTGTGTGTGTGTGTGTGTGTGTGTGTGTGTGTGTGTTTGCTCACCCCTGATTGTTGTACATTGATGTAGACCAGCAGAGAGGCTAACTCTAAGTTTTCACCGTAGCCGTTCTTTAGAGGTACAGAGCGGTAACCTGATGAAACAAAACACTCAATCAGCTCTATGTGCACACAGTTAAGCCTGTAAATAATGATACAATATCAACCAATCATATCAAACTATAAAATGAAAGAGCCACACCTGAGTTTTCGATTGTTGTAGCCCATTTACTACAAATCTCATGTTATTTACATCACTGCTGTAGAGCCCCCACGTACTCCCCATTCATTCACCTCACTCTCTGCACACTGTAGGTCTAAATGCATCCTGTTGCATGTAATTATACCCATCTGGTACACTGCAGACAACACATGGCAGCTTCACTATATGTTACCAGTGCCTTTATGCTAGAATAATATCCTGCTCCACCACTGTTAAAGCTACAGTAGGCAGTATATTTTTGCCATCATTGGGCAAAAATTCCATAATAACCTTTCAGCATATTGTAATTCAAGTGTTGTTCATGTGAAAACTAGACTTCTGCACCTCCTCATGGCTCTGTTTTCAGGCTTTAAAAAAATCTAGCCCGTGACGGAAGACTTTGACCAATCACAGGTCATTTCAGAGAGAGAGAGCGTTCCTATTGGCTGTGCTCCGGCTGGTGGGCGGTGCTTGGTATTTCTTCAACTGATCTCAACATGGCTGCTGGGTCACAAACTTTCTGATTTTACAGCTAAACAGTACACTACAAAATGTTTCTGAAAACATTTGAGGAGAGAAATAGTCATTACAGTAACAGAATATTTATTCATATTTGATCAGCGCTGCCTAGTTTGACTGTTTGGTCGGAGTTTGAGAGTGATGGACAGCCGGCTCTCATAGACGGCAGCTGGACGGCAGACTCCAGATCAGCTCTGACTGGTTTTCACCGGAGGACACCGGAGGTACATGATTTTTTGACCGTTTTATAAAAATAACTTTTTTTTAAATCATATTTGCTCCATATCTACCCACTGCAGCTTTAACACTGGATTAAGTCAGAGTCAGACAGGTCATCTGGAGCACCGGTGGGGTGGGATTTTGATTGTGCACCAGCACCAACTCCCCACCTAATTTAGCTTCCCCATACCTGATGCCCTAGCACCTCCCCATGTGCTGTGTCAGTAAGTTTGTGGTATATTTGTTTAAACAGGAATGAAATTAGGAATATGCAACCATAATAACAATGGTATTAAAACTAGATTAAATGTGATAAATTAATCACATTTAATTGAGTTATTACCATGTGTGAGTTGTTACCATTGGCCTCAAGATCAGTAAGATGCACCTAAATGAATTGAAAATCTTCAACTGACCAGAAATCAGACCTGTGGCCTTCATACTATGCCACTGGTGTCCAGTCACTGAATGCACTTCATCACAGTGAAGATTACTGCATGTCTGCTTTTATTGTTGTCAAAGTTATATCAACCTTCACTTTTCAGAACCTCCGGTTGCCCGGTTATCTCTCATCGCCCTGAAGGGGATTCTTTCACAACAATGACCCGCCAGCTGTAATACATTATCCTGCTTATTACATGGCTACTTACTGAAGAAATCAATAATTTGACACAAAAATGGTCCTCCACAGTCCGACAACAAAACTGCGCCCATAGCAACGGTCTGCTATACATAGCAACAGTCTGTTATAAAGAAATAACAGACTGCAGAACGCCGTGATTGACCAATCAGAATGGAGTATTCAACAAAGCTGTGTAATAAATGGTGAAAATGCAGAGCAGACATTCTGGCAGACATTTTGCTTCCTCATTCTGCAGCAGAACATCAATAGCAGACCTGATGTTCACTGTGATGGATTAACTATTTCAAACAAGTTTATAAAAGTTGATTTTCATACTGTAGTGAAACCAGTGGAAAATATTCAAATCAAATTCAAAACACTATTGTATTCTTTGAGAAACAGCGGAAGGTGATACCATGTATACATAATATGCAGTTGTTCACATTTCTTGAGTGAAAGTACTCACACCATGTGTCAAATGAAGGTAGAAACATGATTTCTCTTAACTGATCATACATGCTGAATATGGAATCTGAACTCTATCAAAATATTCTAAAGACAAGGTAGAACTGAAAAGTAATAAAGTAAGTAAAAATTCTGCAACAAATAATCGGTAACAATAGTATTGCTTGATAATGAGAACTATATGTGAGCAGCCGTTCAGCAGCTGTGGCCCTATGTGCTGTATTTGTGTGCTCCCACCTGAGCGGATGCCTTTGACAGGAAATGTGGCCTGAGCCAGGAAGTTGGGGTCTGAGAACATGTCCTCCTCGTTGACCACAAAGCGCAGGAACGTGAGTTCAGGCTCGTACACGGTGAAGACCGAGTCTGCTGGAGATTTCCACACCGGGTTCAGACCATTATCACCTGCAGCCGACAGAACCACAGCACTGTTCGTATGATCACAAATCATTTCTCACTTCAGTCACATTTCTTCCTCTCCCCTCTTTCTGTCCCATCGGTTTAACCATAGACATTTATACGTATACGTCGCATTGACTCCTGGATCGTACGTCAAACGTGGGCGCCATATTGGACAGGGCAAGACTGGCCTGTAACCCTATACAAGTGAACGAGGGAGCTGCTGTTTTTCTGGATAAAAAGCACTATATCGTCTACATTTCTCAAGCGATTCCAACGAGTCGTTTTATATTCAAACGTTTATGATCTACGAGGAGTAACGGTAAGTTAACGTTTTTTTCTTTCCCAGAGATTTTGGTGAAAAACTGTTAAATACGTTAACGTCACTGCTTCCGGCTCATGGATCAGCGGTCTGTCCTTCCATATGGTGGGATTCAATCAATTATTAGGTCATTATTAAAAACTAGTTCTATCATATCACATTTTCCTTTAAGCATTTTTCACATTATCAACTGTTCAAGTTAACGTTACATCTTTACAAAACGTTTGCTTCAGTAACATCAGATGAGAGCTAGCTAACGTTCGTTATTGTTAGCTAATCGATATAAGTTAATGATAGCTTATTGATGTTCATATCTAACATGATATATGTGTTTAAAACATGAAATGTACGATACGTATTAAAAACGATATGTGTCTATATATTATTATACTAATATTTATTGTTACCATTATTTATTTATGTACTACTATTTGCCTGTTATTCTGATTGATCTTATTAGTAAGTACATAATAGTAATTGTAGTAGCAGTGTTAGTGGTAGCCTACAGATGGAAAGCATGATCGCTAAAACGGAGGAAGACATTTCATTATATTATATTACATTATATAATATAATATTATATTATGTTATACTATATTATATTATATAATATTATATTATGTTATATTATATTATATTATATTATATTATGTTATATTATATTATATTATATTATGTTATATTATATTACATTATTACACAGTTTTTTTTAATACTCGATTCTGATTGGTTAATCATGGCGTTCTGGGGTCTGTTATTTCTGTATAGCAGACCGTTGCTATGTATAACAAACCGTTGCTATGGGAACAGCTCTGATGTCAGACTCTGGAGGACCATTTGGGGTCAAATTATTGATTTCTTCAGTAAGTAGTCTTGTAATAAGCGGGATAATGTACAGCGAGTCGGTCATTGTTGTGAGATAAACCCCTTAAAAGCGATGCAAGACCCTCCGCTTCACGTCGGGGTGCAGTATCGCCCTGTCGGGGTTTATTTCACAACAATGACCAGCTCCATGTACCTTACCCCTTACTATTATGTTATATCATACTTATATTAGCCTTAAACAAAGAAAATAAGCTGAAGCCATACTTGACAAACGTGAGTTTTGAATGAATTATTTTCTATCACGTCAGTAACTCAGTTCATGTCAGCCTACGGTATACACTTGTCTCCTGAGCGTCTAGCAGCGATTATAGCTCAACTATCCAGATTCTAAGTAACTGGAGAGAAATCTTTATGTTTCTACTCCTCGTAGATCATAAAGCCTTTAATATAATAACGACTCGTTGAAATCGGTTGAGAAATGTAGACGTTATAGTGCTTTTTATCCAGAAAAACGTCAGCTCCCCCATTCACTTGTATAGGGTTACACAGGCCAATCTTGCCTGGTCCAATTTGGCGCCCACGTTGACGTATCGCCGCAACGGGCTGAAGCGTCCAAAGCGGCTTCTATGTATATATGTCTATGGGTTTAACTGTCACCCGCCCCATCACTCCCTCCCGCCTTTCCTTACGATTGACAATGGTCTTGAACTTCTCTTCTGTGTGCCCACACAGCTCGATCTCCACGAATGGACTGGAGATGCTGCGGCCGGGCTTAGGAAGGTGTCTGGCAGCAATCACCTGCAGACAAACACAACTGCTGTTATAAAGTTCTCTCCAGACCAACACGCAAAATGTCAGTATCCTGCTATTCATCCACCATTTACTTTATTACAAAATAAAGATCAGCGAGTCAGCATCATGCACCTCTAACATGATGATGCAGTTGGTCTGTCACAATATTACACCTGGCCCTGAACTTGAATATATCCTAAAGCAACCTCATGATGAAGATGTGTTAGCCAGTTATTATGTGTGTTCGTGTACAGACGTACCCTAACTGCAATTTCGTATTGGACCTTCTTCTTCCCCTGGTGAGGGTCGTAGGTATCACAGCGCATGAACTCCGGCTGCAGCACGTAGCCCGTTTGTCCGTTCAGACTGAAGAGGGCGCTGTTCAACTGGGTGTATTTATCTGGGTGGACACATACACATTATATTAACCTCTGCTCCACATACGTGTCATACCACACAGTTGACACATGTGTCAGCCAGTAATGAAATTATTGTAAAAATATATGTGAAACACTCCCAATAAGAACAGATGATGGAAGTTAACTGCTTGTTCCAGCTGATTACATCAATCCGTAGAAAACACCAACAAGTGCTGCAACAGTCCTCTCTTTCTCCCCTTTCCACCTCGGTACCTCAATCGATTCGCCTATGTATTGCAATTTTTTTTTTTACGATTTTGAAACAGATGTTTTAATGCTAGAATCGATATTTTTGCTTCATTTGAGTCTATGCAGAGGTAGAAGGAAGTTACCGCTTTTATTGTTGTAGTCTGAGTAATGTGACGTCATATCCGTTCTGTATCCTTCAACAAAACAAACGGCGCGAGCCGAAACGAGAAAGTAGAAAATGTTGGAAGGTCTGCATGGATACGACCTGCACCCTTACATGTTACATCCAGCATGGTAAACACTACACATCCAGTAAAGTATGGAAACACTTTGGGTTTCACGCATTTCAGGAAAAGCAGAGCTAGACAACACGGCTAAAGCTGCATGCTAACTCTGGAACTCTGGCTAACACGGACAGGAAACGTTATCGTATCGCGGTAACTTGCAGTCGAGCTGGCCGTCACTCTCATCTCCGTGGTCAAATGGGCCGACGCTACAACTGTAGAGCACCCCTATACTGATATTTATGTTAAATGCATTCAAACAGCCCCGATGGAGCTGACCATGGATGTATAAAGAGAACGGAGCTGACGGGAGAGCTAGAGACCACCTTGGAGAAGTTAGAGGAAGTATACACATGGGACTACGTCCGGTTTTCAAAATAAGGTGTTAACAAAGGGAACTGTATATACAAAATACATATATGGAAATAAGAATGATTGGATTATATTATATTATTAGATTACTGCAAAGAACAATGCGTTGAACATAAACGTCTTTGTGCGTGCTCGTTGTGCGAACGCCATCAGTGGAGGTCCGCAACACGGTGCCATGCGGGAGCATAAACAAAGCTTAACACATCCCCGCTCTGTCGTTTTGTCAGTGGACTGGGAGGCTGCTGAGGTCTTACTGGACTCACTAATTGGATTTTACAATTACATTTTCTATCCAACTGTCCATCTGTCCATCTATCTATCTATCTATCTATCTATCTATCTATCTATCTATCTATCTATCCATCAGCAGCAGTTTGCATCTTCCAAGTTACTTTGTGATCGCACGGTTGTTTCACTGTCTGCCTGGGTGAAACCAACGTATGAATCCAGTATTTCCACAAACTGTGCTTAACTTTTCAGAAACAGAACTACAAACATCGCCCCACTATTGGAAGCGCCACTATCTCTGGTCAGTGCAAGGTCTGCACTGAGAAGTCTCATCGAGTCACAGAGAATACAGAGATCACATATGGGACTGTGGGACCAATCCCCTAACACAAGGAAATGGATGGATAGACAAAGAGTAGCTTAAACTAATAAACTAATGTACCTGGAGTCTGGTAATTGAGAGCCACCATGTGACTGCCAACGGCCCACAGTGGATAAGGGTCATAGTTGGAGGACTCCACGCGCTGGCCTTTTGGGTAAATGCGACTCAGAGACTTGCGGTTGTACTGCAGGAAGTCCTTGGTGCGGCTCTTTCCTGGTATCTTGTTCTCCACGAAGGAGCGGATCTCTTTGTAACTGTAACTGTCTGTAGTGACAAAGAAAAGAGCAGTCATTTCAGAGGTATACTGTAGGTTGAACAGTTGATACCAGCAGACCAATATAATGGACTGTGACACCTGAGGTTACATTGAATATCCTTAGCTGCTTGTTGTTATCCGGTTGTTGCTAGTTAACATATTGTTTAACTGATGGTGCTAGCTGATGATCTAAGTGACCTCACATTTGTTGCTTGCTAAGGGTGAGGGAACTGAGGAAGATTATTGGGTTTGTTGATTGGTGGGTCAAGCATGCTTCCAGTGATAATGTATATATACAGTATATAATAGGGCTGTAATGTTAATGTGAAAATAATACGTTAACACAAAATCGTTTTAACGGAGTGAAGATACTGGTATCATATGAAACTACAAAACCTGAGGAATCCATTGGTACCAACTATGTCATACTAGCTTGTCGCGAAGGAGGCTAAATAACACTACAAAGTTAAGCAAAATTTTGGCGAGGAAAAACTGGCATGACCATTTTGGAAGGGGTTCCTTGACCTCTGACCTCCAGATATGTGAATGGGTTCTATGGGTACGCACGAGTCTCCCCTTTACAGACATGCCCACTTTATGATAATCACATGCAGTTTGGGGCAAGTCATAGTCAAGTCAGCACACTGACACACTGACAGCTGTTGTTGCCTGTTGGGCTGCAGTTTGCCATGTTATGATTTGAGCATATTGTTTTATGCAAAATGCAGTACCTGTGAGGGTTTCTGGACAATATTTGTCATTGTTTTGTGTTGTTAAATGATTTCCAATAATAAATATATACATACATTTGAATAAAGCAGCATATTTGCCCACTCCCATGTTGCTACTGTAAGAGTATTAAATAAATGACAAATCTCCCTTTAAGGGACGTTTGAACAGATCAAATAAATGTGCGATTAATTAGCAATTTAGTGTGATTAATCATCGACAATCGTGCGATTAATCACGATGAAATATTTTAATTGATTGCCATAATATATATATATATATATATATATATATATATATATATATATACACACACATATAGTCACAACTACAAAGCTTATGTTCAGCTTATGAAGTGACATAGAGTTTACAAAGATAAGACCAAGTTTAGCATTGATTATTATCTAAAACTTAACTAATTAAAGAATCTATCATTAATCATACTGAAGAAATGCTACACTGAGTAGACCGTATCTAAACACATGCAGAATATAGACTGTTTGCGTTGGAGCATATTTCCACTGTGAAGCTGTGGTAACGTTTGTTTAGCCCTCGTCACACATCGTCGTGTTGCTTGTGTTCACAGGTCTTTGGGTTCAGTATGTGCATCTACATGTGTTTACCAAAGCGGTCCTTCTCCTTGCTGCGCGGCTGACAGTAGACCACCAGGTCCGACATCTCCATGGCAACCTCTGCCCTCTTCTCCACATCCTGCTGCTGTCTGATCTGAGATTGGACAGAAAAAAAAGCCACTTCCTGTTTACATAGTGACGCTGACAGACCACCGGTAAAACACTCCATTGTAGTTATACAGTATGGTTCAATCTATATACTGTCCTCAGATTTAGTCTTAACTAATGTTACACGGACTGCCAACACGTAAAAACTGCTGATTGAAATAGAATGATTTTATAAATACCAGACTTTATAAATGATTGTGTTATAACATTTAGAGGGCCTCTCTACATATATGATCACATACCATGAGATACTAACCTCTTGCTCCCTGTTATACTGATTGCTCATTGCTCTCTGAGTAACGTCCCAGGCCACTTGGTACCATTCAAACAGCTCCTCCAGAGAGCCTGCTGCCACGTCAAACTGCAGACTGTCCTGCTCCTTGTCCTGCAGCGTCAACACGTTGGACTTCCCACTTTTACCATTCTTTACTAGAAACAAGAGGCACAGTGAGGGAGGGCAAAGAGTGATGCACAACGCCTATATTTTTTTCAACCTCCAGGGTATGTGAATGTAAAGCAATGCATCAGACATTAAAAAGAACTCACAGTTTTGGATGTTGCACTTGGAGATGTCTACAACACCCTTACATAGTTCACCTAGTGGGTTGTCTTCCATGTCCTGTTTTAATACACATCACAAACACACACAGATTATTTTCCGTCAATCACTTTTAGAGAGCATAAGTCCCGCCCTTTCCGGTGGACCACCATGGGACCTGATTATATTATATAGAAAAAATACTGTCTGTATAGTAGTCAACGGCAAGAGACAAATATTTTTTTGATCCCGTTTGAATTGCGTCATGAATCGCACATATGATGTTTGTCAATTTAAAACATAATTTTGCAAATCAAGAAAGTCTCAGTTTGTTGTAAAACTGTTAAAGTATCTGACTGTGAAAATACGTAATTAGAAAAACGACACACCCAAAAGTCACGTAAGTGACGTCTCTCTGAAGCTACGATGTCGACGACAAACCTACGACAAAATTAGACTTTCTTGACTTGCAAAATTATCTTTAAAATTGGCAAACATCACATGTGTGATTCATGGCGTAATTCAAATGGGATCAAAAAATATTTATCTCTCTCTGTTGACTATTATCCATATTTTTTCTGAAAATAAGGTCCCATGGGGTCCACCGGAAAGGGACAGACTTTGCCTCTCTATGCTGATTGACCTTTATTTAAACTGTGACCTAAACTCTTATCTTCACCTGTCCTTTGGTCTCAGGTTTGGTGTTGTTGGACACTTCCTCTACATAGTTAGATGGGAAGAAACCTTGCAACTTTCCACCATAGTCACCTTTCCACCTGTAGAGAATAGAATGATGAGTGCAATGTGAACACTTCTTTGTGTGTGTTTGCAATTGACCATGTTAGACAAGTATATGCAGATGAACATGCATTATGCAGGGGAATAAAGAGACTAATTCCTAAGATATGGCAAAGACTCGACCGATGAGAGCGTGTGTGGACTCACCATCCATTGGGCTCCTTTGTTACGTTGTGTATCAAAGCTCCTTTGTTGAAAGTGTGCTCATCCGGCTTTACAGCCTGGTAGCTATATACAGCCCTAACTGTACTTCGAGGCTAAAGGAGACAAACACACACACAATCATGAATGTCTTCATCAAAGGAACTTGCACAAGACAACAGAGAGCCGAAGCTGACAGAGTACAGTGATGAATACACACCAGTGAGGGTTCAATCTCGTTGGGTTCCACGTAGGTCTTCACCTCATACAGACAGGCACAGTCTTTCTCCTGTGTTAGCACAATACACTGTTAGGTACCAGTCAGAGCAGATGACGTGCTATTGGGTTTAGAAACATGTATTGAACTGATAGTAGCCTTAAATGTCCAGTAGCAGGGCTAAAATAATTAGCAAAATAAAAGGTGACTTTAGGATGCATTTGAAGGTACTGTATATGTTCATTTTTTTTGTAATATCAGTTTTTAGCCACACTAGCAGTGGGGCACTAGGGATGACAATGTCAGTTGATTCAAATATCTCAACAACTACTGGATGGATCGCCATAGCATTTTGTATAGCCCAGGGGTCAGCAACCTTTACTATCAAAAGAGCCATTTTAGGCAAAAAAAAATATATATATCTGTCTGGAGCCGCAAAACATTTGATCATTGTGATGAAGGTAATACAGTTTGTAGTCTAAGTATATAGTATATAAGTCTAATGCAGTGAGGGCCAAAATGCTATTGTACTACGGAGTATTAGGGTCACATTGAGGGAAAAAAAATTCCAGAATAAAGTCATAATATTACGAGAATAAAGTCATAACTTAATGAGAAAAAAAGTCGTAATATTATGAGAATAAAGTCATAACTTAACGACAAAAAAAGTCGTAACTTTACGAGAAAAAAAGAAAATAACACGTAAAATTACTACTTTATAATATTCTGACTTTATTCTCATAATATTCCGACTTTTTTTCTCGTAAACCTATGAATTTATTCTCGAAATCTGGCCCTAATACTCGTCGTACCATAGACCTACAACAATGATAAATATAAATGAAAATGTAAACGAAAAACAGTTATTCATTTCCATTTTTAAAAATCCACAGGGAGCCACTGGAGAGGGGCTAAAGTTCCAGAGCCGCAGGTTGCTGACCCCTTCTATAGCCATTCATGGGGCCCAGAGGATGAATCCTATTGACTTTGGTGATTCGCTGACTTTTCATATAGCACCGTCAGCAGGTCAAAATGCTTATTTATCCTGTGAAATATCTTCATACATGCTAAATTGATTGGCACAAATATTTGCACAGACCTTCATGGTTCCATGATTATGAATCCTAATGACTTTTGTGAACTTCATTAAAGCACCACAAGCAGATTGACATTGAAGAGTGAAATGTCTCCACAACAGTGGTGGAATGTAACTACGGTATGTACATTTACTCAAGTACTGTACTTAAATACAATTCTGAGATACTTGTACTTTACTTGAGTAGTTCCATTTGATGGTACTTCATACTTCTACTCCACTACATTTTTAAAGACAAATATTGTAATTGTTACTTCACTACATTTATTTGATACATTTAATTAGTAGTTACATTGCCACTTCAGATTAATAATACAATAATGTAAATACATTAGAATGAATTATTATGAATGAAGATAAGACTTGACTGCTACCCAGCAGGGTATATAGTGAAAAATAAGCCCCACATGTACCTTATTAATGCATCAATATTTATAATCCAATAATATAATATCATATTTTTTTACTTTTAAGTCGAGATGAAATGAAAAATGCCCTTTTTACCCTTTTAGATCACATCCCAGGTCACATTGTGCACTTATTTAACAACATCTGTCTGCTACAGTAACTCACTGTGCTGAAGCGGTCCACCAGCTCGGGGGTGACTGGGTAACGTAGCTTGATCTTGCGATATAGCGGCTTCTTCCTGAAGTAGTTGACCAGCTCCACGAGGCTCTCAAACTCTGTCGTGGTGCCCAGCAGGTAGATGTTGCCCTCCTTCTGGATCCGACAGTGTTTCACCTTACCATCGCCTCTGAAAGAGAGAGATGATTAATACACACATACAAAAAATATATATATCTGGCAAAGAGAAATAAAGTCTTAAGTGTGATTGCACCTGAATGTGATGGCGAAGGAGTCTACTTCTCCTTCTCTCTGTCGGATGAGGAAGGCTCCGTCTCTAGGAATCCTCAGCAGGTAATCCTCTGCCTGACCTCTGCTCAGGTTACTGTAGAACCACCTGCACAACACACACACAGTGATAGTTACATTAAAGCATATTCAAATGGATTCAAGAGAGAGAGAGAGAGAGAGAGGGGAAAGAGCTTCTGTGCTTCTGTGGGTGTATGAGAGTGAATATGAAATGTGAAAACTGCATTTGTGGTTGATGCAAAGCAAATGTGAGAGGTAAAGCTTTACCAAACCAACATCAGTATGAAAGTCATTGTACTTTCAAATCAAATTTAGGTCATATTTATAGTTATATATGAAGGATTACTTTAGGTGCTCATCAGTGGGTTGAGAAAATTCTACAGCCTTTGGTGCTTATGAAACCTGATGAACCAAACGCCATTGTATATACATTGGATTGTAATGTACTTGACACCAGCATGGTACCGAAACTCCAATCCACCTAGGGGGTGTGGAGTTAGAAAGAAGTGAGCTTACCAGCCTGCTCCCCTTCTATACTTGAGGCTATAGCTGCTCGACGCTCCATTAGAAGTTACAAACATAAGAGACCATTTCTCTCTCTGAGCAACACAGAGAGACTGATGCATGTTTTTATAACTAGCAGGCTGGACTATTGTAACGCTCTCCTTTCTGGTCTACCAAACTATGCAATAAATCAGCTACAATTAATTCAAAGTTCTGCTGCACGAGTGCTGACTAAAACCAAAAGGAGAGCACACTTTACGCCTATTTTAAAGTCTTTACACTGGTTACCTGTTTAGTTTACGTATTGGTTTTAAAATTCTTTTATTCGTTTATAAGGCCCTACATGGCCTTGCAGCAGACTACCTTGCAGAAATGCTTTTGGTTTATGAACCAGGAAAGCCCCTCAGATCCTCCGGTTCTTCTCTTTTAGTTGTTCCGCAAAGCAGAACAAAAACAGTTGGTGGTGCTGCTTTCAGCTATTACGCTCCCAGCACAACTTCTTTGAAGTCCTGTCCACTCTGACAACCTTACTGTGACAGGTGAATCACAATGTTGATGTATTGGTGACAATCAAATAAGAAGAGTGCAGGTCGTTCATGACAATTTTCGTAGTGGCCAAACGGTGGTACTACAACTTCTGTGTCCGTCACGTGATGCCATCTGGCCCAAAAATACTTTTTTCCATAGACTTACATTGGCAAAACTGTAACTCAGTAGATCATTTTTTTAGGTGAATCAACTCTCCAGTATGAACACTCTGCAACTTTCTGAGCAACTTTCATAGGAATGAACGGGGCCCCGCCTCCAACGCTGTATCCAGTTCTCTTAATACAGGGGTTCTCAACCTTTTGTAACTTGAGGCCCATTTCTGATTGTTAAAAGATTTCCGAGGACCACCTTCCCAAATAAATGACAAACTGGGATATAAATATGCCACCGTCCGTTGTAATGACCCACATAAATATTGAGCTTATACCCTCATCCATCACTGCGTTCATCATTATGAATCCAAACTATTCAGGGTCATATCTCCTCACGGCACGCGTTGAGCTTTTACTGGAGCAGGTTTCAGTCTCCAAAACGACTTCTTCGTTTAAACAAAATGCTCCATTTTGTGTCACTGCATCCGAGAACGTTAGCTATGTCTGTAAAGGGGAGACTCATGGGTTATACCACAGAACCCATTTTCAAGGGACCCCTTAAAATGGCCCAGCAGTTTTTCCTCGCCAAAATTTAGCGTTATGTCTATCTGAAGCCTTATTTATGCTCTTCCCGCTGAGCTAGCGTGACACAGGACCGATGTATTCCTTCGTTTTTTTTTTAGTTTAGCGCAAGTTTGTAGCGTTATTTAACCTCCTTCACGACAAGCTACTACCGATGGATTCATAAGGCTTTCTAGTTTCATATGATACGAGTATCTCTACTGTAGCTTTAAAACTGAGCACGCTACAACCTCTGAAAGACAGAATCGCGGCCGTCTGAGTTTTAAGTTAATCTGACCATTTGGCAGTACCTCCGCGGCCCGCTAGATGCCGCTCTGAGGCCCACCAGGGGTTGAGAATAGCTGTCTTAATACATCCATGGTGACGACCTTACTAGTGAACAAGATACTACATGTAATTAAAACCGATTCAAAGACGTCAGAAGACATATGCTTTCAATTTTGTCATGCTACACTAAGATAAACACATCTCCAATCTCCAATATCTCAGAGCTGGACACACGGAGACTAATTCCATAAAATGGTGGGGAATGAAGAGTAAATGCTTTAATTTACAAAAAACATATCCCTAACTTAGACTGTGTACTGATTTTTAGCATGTGTACACAGTCCCCTGTGATGTATCAGATTTGTGTTTGTTCATATATGACAAACCCTTTTTGTAGATGTGGGTTGGGCTGTGGTACAGCGTCAGAGAGGCGCAGTTCAAAGTCTTGGCAGCGCAGCGGGTTGTCTCTGTAGTGCTGGATCAGGGAGTACACGCTGGGAAAGTGCAGGTTTGGCGTCAGGTAGAAATAATTGTATGTCCCCTCTGAACCTGAGCGAATACGACAATGCTGGACCCTCCCATTGCGCCTGAAATACATGCAGAAGACATATGCTTACAGATACATACAATTGATTCAAATATACTACACATCTTTTTTATAACCTAAAAGCAGTAAAAGCTAAAACATTCTAAAATGTGGACTTTTTAAAGAGGCGTCCCCTGCAATGGGACAGTATATCACAAAACTACATTCCTCAAGTTTTCAGTTGGGCTGGCCATGAGATCAACAAATTGGATGTTGTACCAGAAGGAGAGGGTGAAGTCTGTGACATAGGTATCACTCTGTCGAACCAAGAAGGTGCCATCTCTTCCCCCAGTCTCTGCACAGTAGTCCTGGATCAGTCGCTCGGCCATCAGCCTGCCCTCCTTCAGGCGACCATGAAACCAGGGCTCTGAACAGTGCATGTCCTGGATCTGAGAAAAACAAGAACAATACATACAATTTATTATTGTTTCTTGTTGTTGGTTGCAAGACTGGTATTGCATTGTGCAATAAACATTTACTTTGTAATGAGAAGTTAAAGCAAAAAATGTCTATTTTACCTTCTTGGGATCTTCTTCCTCCTCCTCGTACTCCTCACCATAGTACAGCTTGTCGTCAGCGATCACACAGAAGTGCTTGTTCCACCGCTGAGAAAGAGAAATGAAAATTGAAAATTTCCCCACTATGGGACTAACAAAGGAATATCGTATCTTGAAATAATAATACACATATTTATAGGAAGTATACGCTCATAATTTCACATTAATAATGAGATTTTTTTCAGTGATGCATGAACAGTGTGCGTTGCAGAACCTCTTGCTTTTCATTTCGGCACCCAAGTTAACCGGTTAGAGCAGCCACACGGCCAGCGTGAGTAGCGCGGCTCAGGCGCTGTTTAGCTGTAAAATGAGAGTGTGTGCTCTGGCTGGTTATGGATGTATAGAGAGAACTGGATACAGCGTTGGAGGCGGGGCCCCGTCCATTCCTATGAGAGTTGCTCAGTGGCGCATGAAGAAAAAATGGCTTGACTTCTGAGCGATAAAGTCCCCGGATCTTCCGGCCATCTTCAGCATCCATTGGGCCCAAAGAACAGGCGCAGTAGCGTCCGCTCGGTCACATGGCTCCGTCATGCTGTCGTCACGGCTTGCTAACTCCGCCTCCCAGCTCTTGCTTCAGCCTCGGTCTGGGTCTCATTCACATGAACGGAGGAAGGGAAATAACTCTGGATACAGCTATTAGTGCATTTTACAACTTTTAGGACCTAATGATTTAAATAAGGACTATTAGAGTGTTCATTCTGGGGAGTTGATTTAACTCAAAAGAAAATTATCCTTTGAGTTACATACGTGTCTTTCCCAATGTAAGTCTATGGGAAAAAGTATTTTTGGGCCCAATGGCATCACGTGACTGACACGGAAGTTGTAGTACCACCGTTTGGCCACTACGGAAATTGGCATCAACGATGGCGCTCTTTCTTGGGGGCTTAGTATTTCCTCAGCAGATCTCAACATGGCTGCCGTGTCACAAACTTTCTCATTTTACAGCTAAACAGTACACTACAAGATGTTTCTGAAAACATTTGAGGAGAGAAATAGGCATTACAGTAACAGAATATTGATTCATGTTTGATCAGCGCTGCCTAGTTTGACCGTTCGGTCGGAGATTGACAGCTGCTCAGAGACGGCAAGGCTCGAGCTTGGCTCTGATTGGTTGTTTTCCTCTTGTCTTTGAAATCTTGCAGATGCAATTAGGAGCACCGGAAGACACCAGAGGACACCGGATGACACAGAGAACATGATTTTTTTCAGATTACCTCATGTCTCACCTCATAGTCTCATGCACTACTGTCAAAAAATAACTTTTTTTAAATCATATTTGCTGCTTTAAATAAATTAGTTGATAACCAGCTTGAGATACAGGCTCCAGGTGTGATGTAAAACAGATCAACACCGATCATCCTTATGTTAGGAAGTGGTTAACACGAGTTAAGGAGCCTAAGCTACTTTGCCATACCCATTTGACCCCTCTGACAGTACCTGGTCCACAGGGTCCCAGATGTCCAGATCTCCCTGTTTCTGCCCCTTCTTGAAGTCTCTAGTGACTCCTCCTCCCTCCACACTAAGCTTCTTGTGCTGTGCACGGAGGAAACAAGGAGAGTCATTAGTAATAACAACAAAACAAAATCGTTTGTCATACCAATTCCACTGTTTAGACACACACACAGTACCTTGAGTATGATCTTGCCCTTCAGCTGTGTAGGTGAAGGTAGCTGCTCAGCCAACTGCTCCACAGGTTCAGTCAACAGTTTGTCTCCAAACACTTCTTTGAAGATGCGAGCCATCTGACGCTGCTGATCCAAAGGGCAATGCTCCTCTATGGACAGGATCACTGGGAAACTGAGAGAGAGAGAGAGAGAGAGGTATGGTTGTCGAGTGGCGTTTCCAGGAATATTTAACTGACGTGGCCCAGAGATGTTTGGAGGTGGCCACGAGGGATGTCAATGTGCGTACACAGTGAGCAGAATTTTTTTGAATGTGTTAATATTGCATTAATAATAGGCTAAAACATAAATTGATAGGCTGCATGCATACACTTAACTGTTGATTGTCAGTCTCCTATTTTGCAGAACCTTTATAGTCAATTAGGCTAACTCTGAGCTCATTTACAAAAGTTAAGGCTATTAAGTAGTCAAATGCTCTCAGCAAACCAGCTGTGGAGCAACGTGGCTATTACACATTTTGATGACAGACTGGGTTGGTTCTATCTTCCTCTAAATTAATCTGAATCATACAGTAAGTCATACATTCTAGCATTTGCTAATAGCCTGGATGTTTTTGTCTATAGAATTAAAAACAGGTTCTGGTCATATTTAAGGTTGAGTATATGAGTCCCAGTGTGTGTGTGTGTCCCACTGGCTAGTTAATCGCCACTGCTCTGCACTGCGCTCATATGGTGGTTTACGGCTGATAACGGCGTCCCGACCGACGGCATCGTAGCGGAAGTGTAGCACCCACCCTTCGGTCCCTCTGATTATTTTGTTTAAAAAAAGAAAAGAAAAATGTACCGTCATCACCTTTTCTTTAGTCAAAAACACAATGTTGAAAACATTTCCTTGCACTACTGTATTAAACAAGGCAAAGTGAGCATGCCTCACATAACCCCGCTTACTGCTTGACCCCTACTAAAGTTGGAAATAATGGAACGAGTTCTACTACGGAAACGAAATTGAAGTCGAAAAAAAAAAAATCACAGTTTTTGGCCAAAATTTTAAAAATTTTGGGCACCCTGGACTTCTAACCGCCAAAAGGCACAACTAGACCACACTGTCATCCATCATACCAAATTTGAAGTTCCTAAGTAAAGTAAAGTATTAAAAAAACAAAAAAAAACTCAAAAAGACAAAAACAACACCTTGATGTAGTTTAATGACATTAAATCATATTTAAATAATTTAGCAATTTAAGTTTAGAGAATAAAGATAAATGGGAGTAAATTAGCCTAATGCGGATTAACACATTTCATAGAATAATTAAATCAAATTGAAAGAAAAAAATTATTTTTTGAAATCATGAAATTAGACGCTTATTTTTTTCAAACCTCTATCTAACTCGTGGTAAAGACATTGAGACCTGGATGCTGCCAAGTATAACAACAGCCCAGTTGTAAATGAAATAATGTCGACAGTGGGTTATTTGATTCTTACTCTGACGTGACAAAAGCGTGATCGTTGATGGCTTTGACCACATCTTCAAACTTGATCTTGGTCGTCCTGGTCCAGCCATGGTAGATGATTGGCTCCCCAGGCCCTTCCCAGCAGTCCACTGGACAGATTCAGTACCACACAAAGCACAAAATCAAATATGAATATTATTATTGTATACTTCCACTAATCTGATTCATGCTGGGTAAAATGGCCCTAAATGAGCCCAATGCGGTTAATGTAACTCCCAAATGTGAAATAAAATACATCCATGATGCAAGTGTAGCACACTGGGGCTGGTTTATACTGACGTTCAACACAGCGGCATCCCAGACGCAGGCAGCGCACATAAGCCTCTGTAGAAGACTCACTACGAATCTGATCACCTGTCAGATACCTGTTGAACACAGGAGATTATGGATATTTCACAAAATTAAAACATTAGTCATGTATTGTTACCTCTGCTATGGAGGTTGTTTTTTGGTTTTGTTTGCTTGTTGATTAATTAACAGGATATCTGGTACCATTTTCTAAAATAAAAGGTTTATAATGTGTAACTAATGGCTTTATTCAGGTTAATAAACAATTGACTAAAGATGTATAGATTGATATGATTGACTCTATATATATATAACATGTATAGTTCTAATATTACTTGTGTAGTGTGTGTGGAGTCATACTGACGTGTTGTGTGAGGAGCTGATCCAGTAATGGGATAGAGGGTTGTTCATGTCCAGGTTGGTGATCTCTGAGAACTTTCCATCCCACACAGAGTTCTCCTTGGAAAAGAGGAAACTGAGGAACTAGAGGAGGAGAAAGGGTTCAGATTTAAGAGTTAACACAGTCCCTCGTTATTTGTGTGATTCATTTTAGTAACGATAAAACTTCAAATATAAAGTGGACCGTAGCATGGCTCCTAAATGTGAACAGTATCGGGTGCCTAGTATTGGTAAGGACAGAACAAACAAATCACTGGCACAATGTGTTTCAGCTATGAGCCATCATCAGCGTGCTATGATCACTCAACCAGTAATGCCAGTTTTAAACATTCAGGTGAGGCACAGACACCAATTGCCATGATTAATTAATACGATTCATCTGTGAATGACCGCCAGGACACCGCCTCTCACAACAGGGGTGGCGTGACCACAACAGTCAGAAAACAACAAGCAATACAAAATATCCAGAAAGCCCAAGACCGGAAAAATATGACAGAAGCCACACCATAAAAATTGATACATGAAGACCCACAACAACAATAACCGTCATTGCTGCTTGATTGAGTAAACTGATGAAAACTCCCAATACAACAACAACAACAACAAAGCTTTCAGCATTATTCCTCCTGACCTTGACCTCAACCATTTTTACATTATCGACTTAACGTACGATATATGGACATGACCTCAATCTTTTTTACGTTATCAACTTATTGTACGATACATGGACATGACCTTGAGTGTTTCACATTATTGACTTATCTTACGATATAGCATGACCTAGATCGTTTTACATTATTGACCTCTCGTACCATGTACGGACACGACCTCGATAATTTTTACGTTATCAATGTATCGTATGCTATATGGACATGACCTCGATCACTTTTACGTTATTGACGTATCGTACGATATATGGACAAGACCTTGATCGTTTTTGCTGACTTGATATTGTGTTTACATGCCTGTTTGTTTACATAAGAATCACCAATATTTCAACCAACATTATGCCAGAATAAACAGCAGGGTTTTCCCTACCATTATAAGACTTGGGCATTGCGCAGACATTGCTGTTAACAGAGCCCGAGAGTCCATTTTATTTTTCGATTTGGTTGTGTAGTTTTATTTTATTTAAGTTTTATTTATTTAGAATTATTTTTGTTTTAAATTCACATTCCAATTCCAATGTCTGAATATTGTGCGTTGCTCTTTGAAAGGGCATACTTTAGCATTATTATGCTATCATATTATCATTATATCAGTGGCATGAAACGGTCTTAAAATGACAATAATATCATTTATCACAATTATTTCTGGGATAATATATCGTCCAATAAAGCGATCATGACGGGTCTAATCACAGTCTGATATAGACTTTGTATATTTTATCTCTGTTACACACAATACTTGCAGGAACAGAGCAGAATACCTCGCTGACGGTGAACTCGGGATCATTGGTCTTTCTCATGGTGTCATCAATGAAGGTGGTCATCAGTTCTCGGACTTGGTTCAGGTCACTGGCCCAGGGTTCCTGAGGGATGAAGGGACATGAAAAAAGAAAGAAAGATATTAAAGCAAATGTTAGAATGAGTGAACAGTCAGTGTAGACCTATTTTTTTCACTACTTGTGTACATAACAGTTCTGTCTATTGGTCCAGCTTTGTTGTCCTTGTTCCTAGCAGTTATGTCTATTTTAAAAGTTTACCTTGTATGTGTACACATAAAGGGGATTCTGATTCAGTCAAACGAACAACAAATAGAAATTCTGTCTGTAAACAAAATTCTGTCTGTCCTCTCAAATCAGGATAGGTTAGTTTCCTTCACTGTGAATGATGAGAAGAACCTGTTCTTCTATGAGAACATAACTAATTATGAATAAAATCTGAATCTGTGAATATCTTTCACACTTTACCGAACTATCCAAGTTAACAAAAGCTTCTGCTGACACTGTTCAGATGCTTTGTTGGGCCGATATCCAATGCGAAGTCTTGATGAGCAACGTCATGACAACAACTCTGACTAGTCATAATGAGGTTTGACATATCTGTAACTGTTATTTAGGATAGTCAGAACTGAACTACAGATATCTCTAACTGTCGTTTTGACTAGTCACAATGACATTATAGATATCTGGAATAAGAATTCTGACTAGTCACAATGTTATAACGACTAGTCAAAATGTAATTGTGGATATCTGTAATGTTAATTCCGGATAGTCAAGCTCAGCTATTCAATTTTAAAACGGCTTTCCATAAATGTGCATGTACGGTATGTGCCTGTGCTCGTCCAGTGGGAGGGGTTTAGGACAGAGAGGGGAATTTTACCCAATAATGCCAAAAATAAAACCCCAGATTTAAGTGACTTGTGAATAAATCAAAAATGTAGATAAAAGATTGATTAATGATAAAAAAAATAATAAATAATTGCAGCTTTTATTTGTTACAGTATAAATTACTGGGAAAGGGGGTGAGAGAATAATTGATTGACAGATAAAAAATGAGTCAGACATGCAAAGTTAGAACAACACCTCCGGTGCACTAATCATTCACTGTAGCTTCTTTTACCTTTTGCTGGTACATGAGGAATCGCTGGAAGTCATGGAGCAGAACTGCTGAGGCATCTGGTTTATCTGTGTTACTGTATAATGGAGAAGAGAAAACACACAGACATGCTCACAAACTACAAACTATACAACTTTCATTTACATCAGGAGAAAAATAGAGAAAAACAGGCGCTCACCCCAGAATAAAAGCACATGATTCCTTTTTGAACTCGTCCAGGATCTGAGTTTGAAATATAATATGAATGAAAATGCGGGAAAAACAATGTGCAATAATATACAGAGTGTATATTTACTCTAATGTGATCAATTCAGACTCACCTCATTCTGCTCAAACATTAGAAGGTTGTACAATTTATGAAACTGCTCAAAGTCCAGGCGGTCTTTCTTTGCTCCCACTTCCTGCGAAAGCCAAACAAAAAGCACTGACTGAGACAGAGAGTTGGAATATTTCCAAATCAGTTCATGTCTAATCAGTCATTTACAATCTCTGATATGATAGAAATTATGCAAATTTCATTGCAGAATAGATTAATAATCATCTGGTTGTCCACATCTATATGTTGTCTATGTAGGTTTAATCATGAAGTCATGTTTTAAAGCCAGAGAGAGAAAGAGGTGTCTACAATTCATTCAATATAATTAATTACACACAACAATGAGGAGGACGTGACATGAAGAGAAGAAGACAAGAGTACCAGGAATTTGTCTTTGAGAGTACGAGAGCTGGGGGCCTTGTAGTTGAGCAAAGCTAGTAGAGCCTTCAGCTCCTTCATGGAGATGCTGGGAAGGACACAAAAAGATGGTACACATCATGTGCATCTGGCCCCATGATCATAAATATGACCTTTAATGAATTCGATATGGGTTATTGTATGTAAAATATTTTTTTTAAAAAAGGCAAAGGAAGTGATCAGCAGCCATGCAATGCAACACATTCCTACAGGTTTTACATATTGAAATTTGATTAGATTAGAAAACACAGTTTTTACCTGTGATCATTTACATTAGGGATGCACCGATACCAATACTGGATCAGATGTCAGGCCGATACTGATTCAAATAGCTGGATCGAATATCGGTGAGAATGGGGCCGATCTATTCAAATCAATTTTATGTTTATATATCTATATACATTATATAATGGAATTGTAATTCCTCTTTAGGTTTTGTTGTTGCATTAAAAAGGTTTACACCTGAATTGTAATTCCTGTTAATTTTTAAGTTTTTTTTACCAAGTTGCTAGTGCGTGATTTATTAATTTAATAATAAAGAACAATTAAATCAATTTACATCTAAGTATTTATTTGTTACATTTTTGCTTTACAAAGTTCGGTAGATATCGGTATCGGGAGTGAAAAAGTTGGATCGGTGCATCCCTAATTTACATGGTAAAAAAAAAAGTCTCATCAAGTCAAATCATACCAGTCATAAGACAAAATATTGATTGATCATTTATGTACAGATTTAGTATGACCAAGTAACCAGATCATAAATATATATACAGTACCTGTTTGTTTTGGTCTGATTGACAGAATACATCTGCTTCCTCAGCCAGCTGGAGGGAGAAAAACACAGACGGATCAATGATGGGATGAGTCTTTATCACTAATAACTGTGTGTGTGTGTGTGTGTGTGTGTGTGTGTGTGTGTGTGTGTGTGTGTGTGTGTGCGTTCACATGTACCTCTCTATAAGAACCGGAGTCGGAGCTGCCAGTGTCTCTTGCCTCAGCAACTCTAGTCCCATCAGCCATTTCTCTGCCTCCTCAACAGAATCAGCTGGAAAATGAGCAAAACAGAAAGTAAATGTATTACTGTACTAAGCAGATATCTAGCTCTGTAGGATGATGAGCAGTTGGTCTGCTTTTAAAACATAATCAGATCTGCGGTTTAGGAAACACTTGGCCTTTGGCTCTAATTTTTCACAAGAAAAGAGGTGTTCAACACTCCCACACACTTCCTGGAGCAAAAGATGCACTAAACACAAAATGTGAACATTATCCACACTGAACGGTATCAAAGCACTTAATGAGATGCTTGATAATAAGTTCACAAGATTAAAAATGAAAAATACTATGCAAACAGATCAGACAATATCACTCCAATAGCATTTGAGAGTGTATGAGACGTAATATAATGATAAGGAAAATCTAAGAAATGTTAAGAAACTGCTTCATCAATGTGCACAATGTTTTACTGTTTTACACAATTCTCTCCTGCATATGGAATAATTGGCATTTTATGTAAATCTTTTAAGAGAATGGTTCAACATTTTGGTTAATTACAAAGTTGGAGTTAGGACTTGGTTAGCCTAGTTTAGCATGAAGACAGGATGCTAGCCTGCTTTGTTCAGGATGTAAAAACATGCAAACCAACAACTCTAAAGCTGACTGATACACAATTCTTAAGCTGTAGCGACAGAAATGTAAAAAAAACACAATTAGTGGAGGAGTGATGTGCTTGACTAACATCCTCCCAGTGAGGTTGCCAGGTTTGTTACCATGATGTGAGACTAAATCTAAAACTTGACCGTATTGAGCAACCTACGCAGCAGCCCAGAGACGCTGCATAGAAGTGCGGTTCTAACATGGAACTGACCCGAAAACCACAAGTTGTTGTTATGTAGGGATTAAACAAACAAGATACATTCAGTATGTGTCAAAATAGAGTTTTTAACTTTCGATATAGCCAGGGTAGCTCTTTTTCCGTCCTCCAACCCACACGACCACATTGGCTGTTTGTTCTTACACTCTAATACGACCCACAGGGTTAGATTAGCGACCGTAACAGTGGCAGGAGATCAACACTTCCTCATACCTAAACTTAACAGTTGCAGTTTTAAACATGTGGTTAACGTTTTTAACCCTTTGAGACCCACAATAGACCAATTTTTGTCTTTAGGGTGTCTTTAGGGGGAGATAGCAGGTCAACAGTAGATGTCACATAGAAATGGTGTACATCATCTTAAAGCTGGAAATCTGAAGATTGATTTGAGATGCAGCTCAGCACTGTGTGTCAAGTTGTTCTAGTCATAAAACAGACATAAACATGCATTAATTAATTCACTGATTCATTCATTATTTAAAATAAATTGTATAAGTGTTTAAGGGTTTAGAACATTATGATAGAAGTATATGATGATCATCCCGTGCTCTATTATGTCTCATAACTTGTTGCAGCAATGTTTGGGTTAATACCATTTGTTACACAGATTTGATGCTAGATTTAACCATTTTTTACCACTGGAGAATTGATCAAATAATGATCAATAATCCCTCCAAAATACCACATTAGGACACCAAGACCTTGAGAAACACCATAGAAAAAGCCATGCTGTGATTTGGGATCAAAAACTTTTGACATTTGGAGATTTCTACAAGAATTGCATTTTTCGGCGACTGGATGGCGAGCACTTCTGTTGTTTAAACTGCTCAGAAACCCCATATTGCCAGTTTACATAGTAAAGCCATCCATCCTCTGAATGCTCTAAGTCTCTAGTTTGTGGCTGTAAAGTTTCATGAGGCTGTGATTATCCTAGAGGTCAACACAGGTCATTTTATACAGGGAGGTCAAGTTTCAAAAAATGGTCTCACTGCAATGAAATGGCTAGTATGAGGACTAACATCACATGAATACAGTTGGGCTCATTGGATCCACAAGAGTCTCAGCTTTACAGTGATACCCAATTTATGTAATTCAAGACTATTTATTGACCCCAGTATGCAGAGATATTCAAATACACCATTTTAGAATAGGAGACAATAACACATTTATACTGCATTCAAAAAACTGCATGTGATTCTCATAAAGTGGGCATGTCTGTAAAGGGGAGACTCGTAAACAGAATACTACAGAAATCCACTTTTGATGAAAAGTAATTAGAAGACATAAATGAAGCCCTCACCTCCCAGACTGAGGGTGTTGAGAACAAACAGTGAGCCATAGAAGATTGTGAAGCAGGTATTTTCATTGTGTTTGTCCTTCCCATCTTTAAAGCGCTCAAAGTCCTTGGAGTTCCTCCCTGGACGAACCTCTCTGATCTCAAACAGGTCCACTGAAACATAGCACACATACAGTATTTCTGGTATTTTATGTTTTGAAGGTAATTTGATGATTGTAAATCATCATCACTGGGGAAGGCATCGTTTCATCTGTAGTCTGCGATCACAAAGCACAAGAGATGATTAACACGTGTATAGTAACATAGTTCTTTTTCAGTTTCACACATTTTCAGCTCTCATGTCTCACTTTGACTACGACAGTTAGCGTTCTTTAGGGCACGGTTATTTTCACACTTTGACTTTGACGCTTGCAAGTCAATATATTAAAAAAACATGCACCCTTAATATCTATCTTCTAATAGTATATTACTGCTACATCACAAATCTTTGACTACTATGAACCAACTATGACTGTAGCAATAACTTCCTCAGAATTTAATGACTCTGCATGCCAACTGCTGCCCAAGGGGCCGGGCTGTGGACTGCAGTACGGAAGCTAGCTATCCAGTCCGTAACATAACCTGAAAGCTATCTATAGCATGGTGATCTTGATTTCCCTGTGGTTCATGTCTTCTTTGAGACAAAAAGGCAAATGAACAACAACTAATGCCAGTTACACACTAAACGAGAATCAAGCTGATTTTGGGCCCGATTCCTGCCGACAATGGTCAGCAAAGCCCCGATTTGTTGATGGTTCTACAGATTATCTTTCCAGATGTTCCTGTGGTGTGAGGTATGTTAAGAGTGATTTTTACATCCTCTGATCGGCTCAGAAGTCCATCCTGGCCGCACAGATCTCAAATCGTAAATATTAAACATGTTCAATATTTACGATGGGATATCCTGTTGTGTGTCGGAACCCAGAGGACAGACGATGATGCGGTCACGTAGGAAAGGACGACAGCCAATAGAGAACCAAGCTGAATGAAGAAGGAAGGATGACCGCCGCCGTCATGGCGGCCGCGGCTAATGCATGAGCTAATGCTTAACGCGAAGCATAAAGCAGTAGTAAGATGGAGCTCAGAGATGGAGGAGCAACTTGTTGATTTGTGGCAACAACACGAGTGTTTATTTAACGGGTCTCCATGACTTCTTTAATCCATGGTGCAAAAATTAACATCACTAATTCTTTCTGCTTCGTGCTAATTCCTCCACCATGTTTGTTTACACTAAAGTCATGTTTGATCGCGAGAGATTTTGCGAGATTTTTCTAGTAATGCAGTCATCTAACAATGCACAGACTTACTAGCCGAGAGGCTTTAATGGTGAAGAGATATTGTCACTGTGTTTTGAAAAATACTACATAAACTGAGAAGAGGATTATTGTTTATTACTCACAGACACCATCAGTTTTGTCTGCGGTGCGTGTCCATGCCACCTGCCGGGTCTCCATGATGACCTGCACAGTGAGCCGTTCCGCCTTCTGCCGAAACACCGTCATGACCACGCCCATCTCCATGTCTCGTTTGATCAGAATCTTCTTGTACTCCGTCATCTCACCCTGCTGCCCCTGACGAGCCATCTCTGCAGCTGAGACAGGACAGGAGAGACACAGAGACGCTCATTCACAGTGTAAAAGGCTGAGATTATCGAGTTTTCTTAAAGCTGTAGTGGGCAGAACAATTTTGGCATCTTTGGGCAAAAATTCCATAATAACCTTTCAGCATATTGTAATTCAAGTGTTCTGAGAGAAAACTAGACTTCTGCACCTCCTCATGGCTCTGTTTTCAGGCTTTAAAAAATCTAGCCTGTGACGGGAGAGCAACAGAATATTGATTCATATTTGATCAGCACTGCCTAGTTTGACCGTTTGGTCGGAGTTAGCGAGTGATTGACAGTCAGCTCTCATAGACGGCAGCTGGACGGAAGACTCCAGATCAGCTCTGACTGGTTGTTTTCCTCCAGTCTGTGAAATTCTGCAGATGTCATTAGGAGCAACGGAGGACACCGGAGGACACCAAGGAACATGATTTTATTTTATTATCACCTGTCTCATGCTCTACTATCAGGATATAGTGACCGTTTTATAAAAATAATAACTATTTGTAATCATATTTACTCCAATTCTACCCACTGCAGCTTTAAATCTGACTTAACCCTGGTGGGGGCTGGCCTTTTACAATTGATTATTTTGCTGGTTATTTTCCTGATCAATTAATTTATGTTTTTGTCTATAAAATGTCCAAAAAAAGTGAAAAAATATCATCATTTCTCAGATCCTAATTCCTAGTTTGAAGATACAAATGGTCCAAAACCCAAAGATATTCTGCAGCTAACTCAGAAATACAACATCCCCAATGTAGCCTACATCTTCTTCACTGTTTCCAGACCACACCATATTACCTCAAATCCCACTCCCTCCACAGAAATGTCCACTTTTGTCCAAATGTCCAAAATTTCAGAGAATTGCGTTCAGACACAAATTGAGCTGTGTGGTGGGTGACCTGTTAACCTCTCCTCACTGTGTCTGAACTTTCCTTCATACAGCAACAGGAAGCTGATCTCACCCACAAATGTTCTGATGAGTGGGTGGAATTTGCTTTGCCAAAGCCTTATATAGCTCAAGCTCATTTATAGTCTATCAACGTTAGGGCAGCTGAAAGGGAAGTGAATTGTGGGCCACCTAAAGGGCACACTCTCATTCAGGTTTGTTTACATTCCGGGCCATTGAGATATGCATGATCATAACCAAATAAATTAGAAATAACAGTAATCCAACGAGCAGTGAAGCCTTAAACGTTCAGCATATCAACTGTCTCTAATCAAAGCAGCAGTGAGTAGAAAGGAAGCAAATATGCCGGCTGTCAATCACTCGCAATCTCAGATGAAACGGTCAAACTAGGCAGCGCTGATCAAATATTAATCAATATTCTGTTACTGTAATGCCTATTTCTCTCCTCAGATGGTTTCAGAAACATCTTGTAGTGTACTGTTTAGCTGTGAAATGAGAGAGTTTGTGACCCGGCAGCCATGTTGAGATCAGTCGAGGAAACACCAAGCACCGCCCACCACGTTAATTCCGTGAGTAACCTAATTTTTTCAACTTGACTGTTGACAGGCTTGCATCCCTCTACAAGCTGGAGTTTGTTACTCTGCCATATATTGTTTATGAGGCAAAATAAGCATACTCTGTGGCACCACTACTATCGAACCGTGAGTGGATACACACCGTGAGTATTTTTGTAATTCCACTCCAACAGGGTGATACTGTACGTCTTTTCTCTTACTGATCGCTTCATGTCAATTTCAAGAGTGGCATTCTCCCAATTAAACTTGTATTCATATCATATCAAGCTGATCAACTTGAAAGTTTTGATATCAGGGCCAAACAAAACTGATTGGGACATCCCGAAATTTCTAGTATGGTTCAAGCACCAAAAACACTATATCCCACATTTTCCATAATGCAACTCAATATCATCTTTCATTAGACATTTTCTGCCTCCTAAATTCCCACCTTTTTCATACCCCACACCTTCAGTTTGTAATGCAGCTTTCTGTTAAAGGGGCTATATGTAGGAATCAGAAATTGCTTAATAACAGTGACACCTGTGGCCGTTAAGTCAACAATAGTCAGCGTCCTGTTGCTCGCGCTTGAGCTCACTCTACGTAGATGTGAGTGGGCATCGGTCAAAACACGAGACTGAAAGTGATTGACAGGCAGTATGTTGATTAACATTAGCAACATTAGCAGCTAAAAGCACAGTATCACTATACATTTCACATGCTTGGCAGTAATGTTAGCTTTCCTGTCCAATAGGAATTTTGCCATTTTGATACCCAAAACAAAACAAAGGTCCAATAAAAAACAATTAATAAATGTTTATATGTGTAAAAACTTACATACAGTCCCTTTAAACATTCGAAGTCAGAGACAACCCTGATGACATCATCTGGGTTATTTATTTATTTTTTTTCAAACTTTGGAACGTTCCCTTTAAGGCCACAGAACATACAGAATTATAAATGAAATGTTTTCACGGGCTGATTAGCACTCCTTTTGACAAGTAAACTGAATTTCATTATAAAATAAGTGGAGTTCCCCTTTAAAAATATAAATTAAAGACATATCTACCCCCGTGCTTACCAGGGATACCTGCTCTTCTGCCTACTGGTGTTTCTGTGTGTCCTCTCCAGCCACAGGTCCTCACAATAGTCACTTTTCCTCCTGTATGACAGCAGTATTAATATCACATGCAAATGTTAGAGCTCAGATACATATCTTATTGTGACCATGCACTTTTTCTGCCTCAGTTCATTTTATTATTATCAGCCTCTTGTTTTTGTTTCAATATGATCACTTATTCTCAATGTCAATCATTCATTTTATACCTACAGTGCACTGTATTAGTATACTACCCACTGCAGCTTTAACCATCTTGCGGGAGTTTCGCAACTTTGTGGTTACCTTCAAGACACAAGCATAAAAAAAAGCACATTTGCTGTCCCCACCATCTTCTCAGCAAATGTGTGTCAGTAAGTGGATGACAATTTGGTGTCCCATGACACGGTGTATTTTCATGGCGGACCAAGAATATGTAGTGCAGTCATAGCAAAAGAGAAATTAGAAATAGCATGGGCACAACCTGTCGTGGGTCAACCTGGGACATAACAATGCCTAATATCTAATATTTAACTTGCAAACCAGAGAGATATCAAAACAAAACAGTGCCACGGGAGTTCTGTTTAAGTGAAATTTGAACTAAACTGTGTTATGAAATGTCAATAAATAGGTACTGTGGAGAGTTTTCTAGCATATTTCTTGACTGAAAGAGAAATAATGTTTTATTAAAGAGAAGACAAATCCCATAAACTCATGCACAAAATCGTTGGCACTGAGATCCCATTTTTAGATGTGATTGAAAAGACATGCATATACTTCCAGAAAGAAATCAGAAAAAAATGCTTTGATGCTTATCATTATAAAAAGGTATTATAAAGCATATCTTCATGTGCAGATGAATTCCTTGCTTAATGTCAATAAATGTGAAAACCACGTAAGTTTATCGTGTAAATATCCATTATGTGCCTTCATCTACACTAATATATATTAAAATGGAATATAATATATCCATAAAACCTCAAACATAAAAACTGATAGTGATCTTCGGTATTTTGAAGTGAAATTAATGATTAACAGACATTATCAAACAACTCTCCCCTGTTTTCCCTGCTGAAACCTTTACCCCTGTGAAGGGACTCTCCCTATTGGGATCACTGCAGCCTTATTTAGACTAACAAATTTCCTCATACTGATGCTGCGGCAATATATAACACAAATACTGTGCCAATACAGCCATTCATGTATGTGCTCATGTTACGCATGCAAAAACACGCCTGCTACAGAAAAAACAGTGTTTATATGAAATGAGGATGTGATGATCCACTGTGCTGGATTTGAACGTGTTTGCTCTGTTGGTGTGTCATTCCTTAGATACACACCGGAACACTCAGGCATATACACCAAAGGAATGCATGTCAATATACGCACCTACAAACTCTCTTAAAGCTTCAGTAGGCAACAATTCTTCTGCATCATTGGGCAAAAATGCCATAATAACCTTTCAGCATATTGTAATTCAAGTGTTCTGAAAGAAAGCTAGACTTCTGCTCCTCCTCATGGCTCTGTTTTCAGGCTTTAGAAAATCTAGCCTGTGACGGGAGACTTTGACCAATCACAGGTCATTTCAGAGAGAGAGCGTTCCTATTGGCTGTGCTCCAGCTGGTGGGCGGTGCTTGGTATTTCCTCAACTGATCTCAACATGGCTGCCGGGTCACAAACTTTCTCATTTTACAGCTAAACAGTACACTACAAGATGTTTCTGAAAACATTTGTTTCCGTGTAACGTATCGGCGGATGCCTCTCTCATTCGGCAGCCTTGTTATGTCTGTATAACCTTACACTACGTTGTCTCTCAGTCTCATCCCGCTTTTTTCTTTCTCACCGCGGACGGCCAGCAGCTCCCGCCGCACCTCGGATTCTCGCCACACATCCACACACGTATCTCTCTGCTCTCAGGAGGAGGAAGAAGGCGGGGTCATGCGTAATCAACGCATCATCAGTTACACTGTGCATGTGTTATACCCTGTGGTCTTAATGCTCAGGCTGATCGGAATCCTTAAAAAAATTCCTGAATCCGGATCATGATCGAGATCGCCACCAAAATCTAACGGATTGTTCATTGTGCTACACTCCACCCCTCCAAAAAAATTCATTCAAATCCAGTAATCCTGCTAATAGAAGGACAGCCAAAGAGACAAACAAACAAACCAACGCCGGTGAAAACATAACCTACGCCAACGCCGAGGTAATAAAAATGATTATAGGCCTAGCGTATATTGCAATAGACACGATATAGAAAATAATAATAACAATAAACGTTTTGACGATATATATCGTCATATTGCCCAGCCCCAACTTTAAGCTCACTGTCTTTATTTTTATGGCACATTTACTCTCTGAGCTCTAATCAACATTGTTTCCAGCAACAGCAGCCAGCGGGTTACGACTTAAAAACCAACCTGCCCAGGACCACATCGCAGACTGAAAAAATGAAAAACTAGCTATCTATAAATGTCTATGTCTACAATTGAAATGAGAACACATACCTAGTAACAGTAGAACACATACCTGAGCTATATGGCTCGGCCATGAGGTAAATAATTTGTACATTCATACTCATACCATACACACATGCTCTGTATACAAAACATTCTCTAGAACTGTGCATAAGCGACATCATTGACATTTTGTCATCATGCTCTTGGTTAAGTGCTTATCCCATTAGGGGTCGTGAAGGGGATTCAGATTCAGGATTCAGGATCTCCAGACTGTCGCAGGACAACCATTCACACCTGTGTTAGAGTGTTAGAGTCAACAATGAACCTAACCTGCATGAAACCCCACGCTTACACAGGGAGAACACGCGAACTCCACACAGAAGAGCCTCAAGCCGGATTCGAACCTGTGACCCTCTTGCTATGAGGCACCAGTGCTAACCATGGAGCCCAGTTCTGATGTTTATTTCTTATTTTTTGTTGTTGTCTTATTCAACTGAGCTTTCCCCACCAGAGCAGCAGCATCAGCAGTATCCCTGTTCACGATTAGGCTGTAATATATGAGAATAGATGTGATGGTGAATGCACTATACTGGTGAATGCACTTTTACTTAATGAGTTAATTAGAGCCGGTGGAGCCGGTGCAGCCGGTGTGACCGATAGACAGGATCTCTCCTCCATCAAGCCGCCTGCTCACACACATACTGAGCCCAGCAGATAGGCTGCCGGTAAAAAGCGGATTTCCCCTCTTCTATTTGACTGTGTCACACCACAGGCAGTCTAACATGTAGGCCGACCAACAACAAAAAAAGAATTGATTAGAAGAAAGTTGTACCTAAAGACTTACCTTACAAGTAGTCTTGGGTTGTTTTCAGCTCTGCAAAGTAGTTTTCTATCTGCTCATGATTCGAAAGTGCTGAAGTGAAGCTGGAGAGGATGTAAGTGTTGACAACGAGGCCAGCCGCAAAACGGTCAGTTCCTCTAACTGTGTGTACAAGGAAGTAAAAGTTAACTTGCATTATAGGCTTAGCCTGCATGTTGTAAAAAAAGAAAAAAGAAAAAAAAGGACCGGAAGCAAGGACCGTATCTATGCAAACTACACTGAGCAGGAGGCGTCTGACGGGAGGGCAGAAACTGTCAGGATGAACGCTCATATTACTACATGTTGAAATGAGCGTTATATGTGAAAACCTCACAGTGCCAGTCTGCTGTCTCTCTGTGATGCTGAGTGCAGTTTGAGCACCACGCACACAAAGCTGCGCCATCTTACAACACAATCCATCAACATATGTTTGATGGTAAAAGTGCGGTCCGAGGACTCCTACTGGGCCATTAAAGTGGTCCAGAAGGTCCTTGGGACGACTATGAATTATGTCACTGACTTGAAGCAATCGCAGTTATACGTTAGAAAAGTGAGAAGAAAAGATGGAAGATTTTTACTCTGTTATCAGATGAAGTGTTAACATCCTATAATAACTACTTAAAGCTATAGTGGGTGGAAATGGAGCAAATATTGTTAAAAAAAAGTTATTTTTATAAAACGGTCACTATGTCCTGACAGTAGTATGTGATTCAAGTAATCTGTCCTCCGGTGTCCTCTGGTGTCCTCCGATGCTCCTAACGGCATCTGCAAGATTTCACAGACCGGAGGAAAACAACCAGTCAGAGCTGATCTGAGGTCTACCGTCCAGCTGCCGTCTATGAGAGCCGGCTGTCAATCACTCATGAACTCTGACCAAATGGTCAAACTAGGCAGCGCTGATCAAATATTAATCAATATTCTGTTACTGTAATGCCTATTTCTCACCTCAAATGTTTTCAGAAACATCTTGTAGTGTACTGTTTAGCTGTGAAATGAGGAAGTTTGTGACCCGGCAGCCATGTTGGGATCTGTTGAAGAAATACCAAACACCGCCCAGCAGCCTGAGCACAGCCAATAGGAACGCTCTCTCTATCTCGGAGTCTCCCGTCAGGGGCTAGATTTTTTTAAAGCCTGAAAACAGAGCCATGAGGAGATGCAGAAGTCTAGTTTTCTCTCAGAACACTTGAATTACAACATGCTGAAGTTATTATGGGATTTTTGCCCAATGATGCCAAAAATATACTGCCTACTGAAGCTTTAAGTAAAAGAAGTACTACCACAGTTAAAAAAGAACCTACTCTATTTCAACAAAAGTCATGCTTTCAAAAGCATAATGTAGCCTACTTAAAGTATCAAAAGTTAAAGTATGTATTATGCTGCAGTATGATCCTTTTAGAGTTAAAGGTAATGTTTGTAACTTCTTACACTTACACTCTTATAAATCATTGCGGGTCGGTGTCCCATGCACGCTCGCATGTGGCTACGCTGTTCCAACACAAACTAATAGGAAGCACCAAAACCGCAAAGTTATATCTAGTGAAGCCCGTCTTGCAAAACAGTGTCAACTAATCCTGCTTCTGCCTCCCAACCGTGGCCAGAAGACACAGGGGAGACCGTGGCTTTGGTCTCCAGGGCCAGAGTCTCTGATCCTCTGCCTGCCTGCTTGCCTTCACTCACACACCGCGCTCGTTCTCCCTCGCTCTCTCGCTCCACCTCTCACGTACATGCACGCACACTACACACTGCAGAAGAGTTAGTTTAGCTCTGAGAATATCTAGAGAATGTACAGTGGACGTTTGTGCAGAAATAAATGCTGCAGCTCCTCCAGACCAACAGAGGTTTCCCGTGTTGTTTCCTGCTGCTGAGTGAATAGACGGGGCTCTGGAGCGAGTAACGTTATCGTCTCCGACCAAAACTCCGGTGTCTCTGTTCCTTCTGACCGCAGTCGGGAGGCTGAAGCAGGAAGCACAGTATTAGCATCAATTCATGGAGAGACCTTCATCTGGTCAGCTAACATTACTGCCAAGCAGGTGAAATATAGAGTGATATTGTGGTTTTAGCTGACATGTCTATGTAGAGCGAGCGTGAGCAACAGGACGCTGACTTTCGTTGACTTAACGGCCACAGGTGTCGCTGTTAACAAGCAATTTCTGATTCTTACATAGAGTCCCTTTAATATAAGGACTGATGGATTAAAGTGAATACAGCATTTTAATATTGTAGCTGTAGTTAGTATAGTTCAATAGTAAGTACAATATTTCCCTCTGAAATATAGTTAACATGGGAAGTAAGTAGGAAATACTTAAGTAAACTACAAGTACCTCACAATTGTACAGTACCTGGGAAAAAGAACTTAGTTACATTTCACCACTGTCATGAGAGTTGCTGGAGAATAATGCCTGTCCAAAATGAAACAATCATTATCAAATCTTTTAGGGGTTCATGGGTAAAAAAAATATCCTAAAAAATATGAAAATGAATTAATTGCAAATATATGAATGTGCTATGTAATGCATGACTTATGTGAATTAGTCTTCCATTGTTTCACTGCTTACGGTATGTCTCTTATTGTTAGCCTATAACAATAAGATAGTCATAGATATGTCATAGGCTTATTAAGAACTGCCCTAACCCGTATGAACGGTGCTATACAAGTAAAGTTTGCATTGATTGATTGATATGTTAAGAGATAGAGGGAGAGCATCCATACAGTTGTTATAAAACAGCATTTTATCTAGCTGGGGTGGAATAAGTGCAATGAAGAGCATATAATGAAGTGATCCCGAGATCAAAATGTATTCACATTTTCTGGGAATAAAATAATAAAATCATTTCCATACACAAATATAAAGACAAGTATAAACATTCTTTATGGAACCATGTCCACCATGCCACTGTGTGAATTATTGTAACATTATATAAGAGATTTGCATGTGGAACTCGCCTCAGTAATTTGCATGATAGCAGAACAGAAGAGGAGGAGGGGGGGATGAATACAGAGTTGCCTGTCTCAGTCTCTGAGCAGGTGGTTATACTGGTACAATTTAGAGGATTAGAGGTGTCAAAGTGGAGATCTGCTCATTTATGGTGACGCCAACATTTTACAGCTTGTCTGTCAAATGAAGACACACTAACAGTTCACTCAACTGAGAAACACAAGTGAAAGTAGTAGTTGCAACCGCGAAGCTCCTCCTCACTTTAATATAAGCAACACTGTGATAATGTATTGACCACACACACACACAGAAAATCCTCCATTAACTTCAAACACTATACTCTATGACAATTGGAATTATTGTAATTGCAATAAGCATGTTTCAAACTGCATGACCAGATAGTTTGTGATCATTTGTCCTACTACTGTGCTACAGGTATTTGTAAATGCACTTTATAGTCCAAAGTTCCTCTTCTAATGGGGTTTGATAACATAAACACCTACCGGTGCCAGTGATGTTTTACACTGTTTTCAATTGGTCAGCAACCAGTTAAAGCTGCAGTAGGCGAGATTGGAGCAAATATGATTTAAAAAAAGTTATTTTTATAAAACGGTCACAGTAGTGCATGAGACAGGTAACCTGAAAAAAATCATGTTCTTCTGTGTCCTCCGGTGCTCCTAACGGCATCTGCAGGATTTCATAGACCGGAGGAAAACAACCAATCAGAGCTGATCTGGAGTCTGCCGTCCAGCTGCCGTCTATTAGAGCCGGCTGTCAATCACTCGTGAACTCTGATCAAACGGTCAAACTAGGCAGCACTGATCAAATATGAATCAATATTCTGTTACTGTAATGCCTATTTCTCTCCTCAAATGTTTTCAGAAACATCTTGTAGTGCACTGTTTAGCTGTAAAATGAGAAAGTTTGTGACCCGGCAGCCATGTTGAGACCAGTTGAGGAAATACCAAGCACCACCCACCAGCCGGAACACAGCCAATAGGAACGCTCTCTCTCTGAAATGACCTGTGATTGGTCAAAGTCTCCTGTCACAGGCTAGATTTTCTAAAGCCTAAAAACAGAGCCATGAGGAGGTGCAGAAGTCTAGTTGAATTTGAATTACACTTGAATTACAATATGCTGAAAGGTTATTATGGAATTTTTGCCCAATGATGGCAAAAATATACTGCCTACTGAAGCTTTAAACTTACTGCTAAAAGCAAGATGCTAAACCATATTAAAAATATGGTGATATACTAAACCACCTCTGTACTTTATTAAAGCTAGCGTTAGTAACCTTTAAGTAGTTTGAAATTCTTCCATTATATCCCGACAGCAATCAGTAAATCAAATGCTCTGACAAAAAAATATATTGGGAAAAACGGTATCGGTGTCTGTTGCAGGACTGTAATAAGCTCGACCATTCATTTAATTCCACAAACTGCTATAGCTTGAGAGCTGTGAGTACTAATGTTGGTTGTTTACGTTCATGATGATCATTTTGGGGGAGTGGCTTTGGAGGGAGGCCTGAACTGACGGACTGTCAGTGTGTCAGACTTGGAGACTTTCTTGCTAGATTTAGTGAGTTTTGGAGCTAGTGCTGCTAGCTACTTTCATTGGAAAAGAGTGAGCAACACTGGATTGGGTTTTACAGTTGGATAATGTTTCAAATCTAGTGTACTCTTGCTAGTTTCTCAACGTTACCAACTCTAGCTTTAAGAGATTGTTACATCCGAGCCAAAATAAACTCAGTAGAGTCTGATTGCAGCCGGGGGGCTTTCCTGTAGAGCTTTTTTCCCCCCAGTAACTTTATTGTCCTGTTCGTGTCAGTCAAATCAGTGGCTATGCATTCGTTCTGAGTACAATTTAACTCACATTTTGTCAAATTCTTAAATAACTTTACCATTATATGACTTTGATAAAACAAGTGGGGTAAACTATAGCTAACTAACTCCGTAGTGTTACATTAATATATGTAATTTGAGGGACAAATTATTTAGAATCCCCAGTATTTGAATAAATAGTCAATCTTCCCTGAACAACTCCTAAACTTCTCAAATGGTTGAACCACTTATGAATGATCTTGTCATTAGTCGCATGCTCACATATACATACAGTATAATGGCTCAGACGGTGAAGCAGCTAGAGAGACTGACTAGCAGGCCCATGTCAGATTTTGTCTCCTAAACCAAAAGGTTTTTTAATACTGTAGCAATAAAATAATCCGTTACACAGCAATTCACTATTAGACTTTTCTTAAAATGGGCTTAAGATGATCCTTACCTCCTTTGAACCCACACCTTCAGGATAATTCCATGTAGTATTTTACTGTTATACATAATTATTAATGGTGTGACTTATTGTCTTCAACCTAATACTTCAGTTAGTGGTTTCAATAGAGATAATGTGGATGCATTGCATTGTGGTTGACTGAGGCTACAGCTGAAGAAGAAACTGCTTCCACTGCCTCTTCTTTGATAGAATTTTCTGTGGTATCTATTAATTGAAAAAAAGCTTGCCTCCATCAAACACCAGTGAAGCTTGGTGGAAGTAAGAGTGAACACACCCATGACACATTGGTCCCTTTCACACTGGTTACAAAAGCTGACTTGATGCCATATTAGTAGCTTTCAGCAGTGTGTGAAAGGGATAGATCAGACTTTAGGAACCACTTATTAGCTGCCTCAGACCTAGTTAGACCTTGTTAGCCTGGTTTATGTTGTGATGACATCTTCTCACAGACAAAACCAATTCTAACAGGTGATCGGTGTAAACATGAGAATGACTTTACTGTCGTGTCTTTAAATACGGAAGCCCTCCACGCACTCTAATCACAAGGTACATATGTTGTGTGTTAGCAAGTTATGTAAATATGTCTGGCTGAACACATGAATGCTTTTAGTCCTATTTAGACATGGAGTAGTGGTATACACTGTACTTCAACCTCTTGTGGCCGAAATGAGTATTACAACACTTACAAAAAAATTTTTTTCACCTGTTCTTAAATCATAAACATAGGACAGAAAACTATTTAGATCAGACTTGTCCAGAATGTTTTTTTTTTTCTCAGTTACCTCTTAGGGCTTCCGTAATTAAAAGAAGCTGCATTTTGTGTGTGAAAGGGTCCAAGCAGAATGAAAGGTAAAGTATATCAGATGATACCAGGTCAGTCAGCACCAGGTGGACTGGGAGCCTCAATAAGTTAAGATTGTTTTTGTCTCCCTGCTGTCCCTCACTACTCCTGGTCTTCCTCTGGCTCCCTGAGGCCCTGACTGTGTAGAGTCTTCCCTGCCATCTCCAACATGGCCTGGACCTCTGGATCCTTATCCAGGACACTTTTCTTGCTCTTCCCCTCCTCACCCTGAAACAAAAAAAAAACATACAGAAATACCATTACATGGGTTTAATTCTTTGTATTCTAAAGGAAGCAGCTGGAATGTAAATGAGGTTCTATATTTGGGGTACAGTTAATTACATGCCTGATGTGCATCTGCCTGAATTCTTAAAGAAAATGGGTGGCCAGCTTTGTCATAATTCTACTGAATATGGATTACTAGAAAGAAAAAAAAAGCATGAAAACACTACACCCACATCTACCATCTTTCATTCCCACATCTCTCCTATAGCTCCTGTGAGATCCTAATCTCTCCCCCAACAGCAGCAGCATTAACACCTGCCTATTACTGTGACCTTTGTGGACAAACTCCAACACTGCTGTGAGCCTGCAGTGTAGGACAGTTAAAGACTGATTGTGGATATATATGAAGCAAGATTTCCTTGTAAAACACTATGAATCGTCCGTGAGATTTGCAGGATAAATAAAGAATTGATCAAGTATTCTGATTGCCAAATTGTGAGCAAACCACAGAACCACAACGCCCCCAATTTCCTCTCTCGCCTTGTTTCGTGTGTGCTATCAAATACAGGCAAATAAGCAAGTACTCTGACCTCCTCTGGTTCTGGGGGTTTTCCGACTGCCCACACTTCCATTGAGTCCAGGGTGAAGTCCTCCTCTCCAGAGAGCTGAGGGCTGCCGTAGGTGGTGCACTTGGGCCGTGCACGACTATGACCACGGCCAAAATCACTGTCCAGCCACAGGCCAAAGTAACCGTGTTGACCACCCATCCCCTGATGAAGACCACAAAACATAAACATCCATCATGAGACACAAAGAATGAAGACAAATATTTTAAATAAGAATAATCTTATCTATCACTGCAGTCTTTTATTGTTCTATCCTAAAGTGGGAACAATATTTCTGGAGCTCAACAACCAATATTTTGTGAAATGAAATTGAAATGAACATGAGATCATTCTGATGCCAAAAAATGTAATCTTTTGGTAGAACAGTAAAATTGAAGCTCATGTTGACGTTGAAAATAATACCAACAGTAAGACCACATCAGAAGCGATTAACATTTTCTGAATGTTACAAACTCCTTTTAAAGCTGCATTAACCCTCTGAGACCCACAATAGACCCGTTTTTGTCTTTTTTAGGGGGGTACAGGGGGTCTTTAGGGGGGGATAGCAGGTCAACAATAGATGTCACATAGAAGTGGTGTACATCATCTGAAAGATTCATTTGAGATGCTGCTCAAAACTTTGTCAAGTTGTTGTAGTCATAAATCAGAAATAAACATGCATGAATTAATTCATTAATTAGATTTGGTGTTAAATTGAACCATTTTTTATCAATCGAGAGTTGATCAAATTAACTAATAATCCCTCCAAAATACCACATTAAGACACCAAGACCTTGAGGAACACCATAGAAAAAGCCATGCTGTGAAATGGTGACAAAGACTTTTGACATTTTGAGATTTCTGCAAGAATTGCATTTATTGGTGATTGGATGGCGAACACTTCTGTTGTGTAAACTGCTCAGAAATCCCCTTATTGTCAATCTAGCTAGAAAAGCCATCCATCCTCTGAATGCTCTAGGTCTGTAGTTTGTGGCTGTGAAGGTTCATGAAGATGTGATTATCCTAGAGGTCACCACAGGTCATTTTATACAGTGAGGTCATGTTTCAAAAAACGGTCTCACTACAATGAAATGGCTACTATGGGGAATAACATCATTACACATGATTACAGTTGGGCTCATTTGATCCACAAGAGTCTCAGCTTTACAGTTTATGTCATTCCAAGACTGTTTCGGGATCCCAGTATGCAGAAATATTCAAACATAATTTTAGAATAGGCGGAAATAACACATTTCTTTAATGGATTCCTTTTCTTGTTTTATATGATATCTGTAGCTTCACTCTAGGCCTAAACGTGAACCTGCTAGAGCCTCTGAAAGACAGTAAAGTCAGTCAGATATCTGCGTATGAATGCAGATATCTGTAGGCAACTGGACAAGATTTTGGATTTTCTGGTTTCCGTTTGTAGTCCTTTTGTAGTCCGAGTAGTATTGACAAATTACGTTAGAGTTGGCTTTGGTTGCGTGCAGGTAAACAGTCCGTGTGGAGAGCAAAAGACACATAGGCCGAAATGCAACCCATTGGCTATTGTCTGACAACAATTTAGCCTTTTATTAGCTTTCTTTTTTAAAATGGTATCTGCATTCATATGCACATATCTGTTTATAGAGATTAGCCGTAGACGTCGTCTCTCAACTCCAACTCCAACTCCATTCTCGCATTTCAAGTTGATAATCGCACTGTAAACAATGAGCAGCGTACCGAAGAGAAAGTCTTGATCCCGGATATACGTTATCCAGATATCCGCTGGCTACAACGGAAACCCTGAAATAGTGTTGCCTCCAGAGGCTAAATCGTCGTCAGACTGATAGCCAATTGGTTCTGAGATCGGTTGTACAATAAATACTGTATCTATTGTAAATAACACTGTATCGTATCCATAACATGAAAGGTCAGAGGACTGGTTAATAAAGGTTTTTGTCCCCTCAATCAGAAAACTTGATTAATAATGTTATTCTATCAGACAATATCTGAAAAACAATATTCACAGGCTAAATCAAGTGAATTACATTTTAAGCTCCATGTGATAATTACAGGCCATGAACCCTCTGTTACACAAGTGCGATCTCACCAGTCCGTTGGGCATGGTCTGCTGATTCTGGTTGAGGTACATAAAGTGCTGGTTATATCCTGTTGCTGTATAAACCCTCAGTCTGGGGAACACAGTGAACAGGAAGCATCTGGAGTCACCTGCACACACACATACCGTATATACAAATTATTAAGATCTGAGAGAAAAGTCAAGTGACAGCCCCACAGTATTTAAACAATTAGTATTACTTCCTCAATGTGTTCTTTTATCAGTGCTTTATATCAGTCCTGATCTGGGGTAAGGTCCACACCAACATGATAGTACTGTTTCTACACAACCTGGATGGATTTACAAGACTAAATTCACTGTTATGTATCAGAGACATCACATTCACTCCTGCGTGGATGAGTTCTACGAAGCTTGAAAGTTATTTGCACAAATCACTTCTGTTCTTTATTCAGCTGTAATAAACAGTTTCATAAACCAGCAGTGGTTCCCAAAGTGGGTTCCGCAGCACCCTCGGGTGCCTTAAAGTTGAGCCAAGTTCCAGAGCACTGAGAATGTGCACACTGGCTTACTGATGCACCTAAAAACTAAGATCAATTATTTACACAAAAAATATCTGTTGTGAAAAATGATCTATCCACCTTATTCTCGGGGGTGTTACTGTAGAAATGATGATGGGCGTAACTTCAGATGAGGTAGCGGAAGTAGCAGTACGCTATTTAGTCACATAGGCTAACCGCCAACAGTGCTTCTTTTGAAAACTAATTTGCCTTCAAGTTAACAAATCTAGATGGCTTTATTTTTAACAGATATTTAACCAACGTTTAATTTGTATTTTCTAAAATGTCCTTGTGGAGCTCTGGTACTTGTTGTGCTGTTGGTGGCTGTACTAACAACCAGACAAAGCTAAATCTGTGGCTTCAACAACAGTGTGTTGAACATGCACCCAAAACAAAAAGGGATTGTTCTTGTGACCAACGGTACAGTTTCCATCGCCGACCTACAGACGAGGAATCCAGAAGAATGTGGCTGAGAAACCTAAACTTGAAGAGACCACCATAAACCCGCGTTATGTGTGCTCATTTCATTTAGACGACAAAAAGCCAACGGAGGAAAACCTGCATCCTACTTTGAGGTTGGGCTACGAAAGACCAGCGGAGAAGTGACGTCAAGTCCTTAAAAGGACTGACAGCAGAGCCAGGAGAACATCAGCTATGATTTCATGAGTAGGGAGGACTCAGCATTGTAGCGTTGGTTTAATGACGGCCAGTTACTTTTACTATTTTTTATACAGTTTAAACTGTAAGGCAGTTTATGTAGCAATGGAGTCAATAACGTAGCTAAAAATGCTGGTGCAGGTTATCTGAGGCCACTTCTTCAGGTTGTCCTCCCATCCCTCCATAGTAGAAGGTGATCACATATGATGATCACATTATCCTGTTTGAGGTGTAATAGGTGGTGTTCACACATGTTTTACTAGATTTTTAATACAATCGCTCTAGGAGAGATGATTAGCGTACCGTTACCACGGAGAATGCCAGTTCTGGTTCAGTAACGCGATGCGCCGGAAGTTGCGCCCATAATTCACGCAAGGCATCATGGGGGCTAGGAATTAGGTGGATAGGAAAAATACGATGATGCAATGACACTTCAAGTCAAAATTTTATGAAGTTTGGAGATTTTTGTCAACATAGTGGCAAATATAGTAAGTGCCGCACTGTTTTAGCATTTGTATGATCCGTAAAATAAATTTAAGTTTGACTTTCAATTCACCAAAATACTGAGTAATAATTACTTAAAAGTTAAAATATGATTTTGCCCTTTGAGTGACTCTTTTAGTTGCTAATATACAATGCAAGCTTACAAGCTCAAGCCAATCACTGGTTAGCTGTTGTATAACCATAGTTTATGTTGAGGGAAGCTCATCCTAGCGTTTCTTATCAGTTATATCAATACTGACAATAATTTGAGATACATAGTTATATTTAGCATCTAGCATAGTATTCCAAATGCTTAACTGTGTAGCATTGGTGCACTTACTAACATGAGAGAGCAAGTCATGTAGACTTATGTTGTTGTTCTCTATAAAATTATTGAAGGCAGATGATGAACTAGGGATGGTATTCATCTAATAGCAAATTATATCGAAGTCATACAAAGTGCTGTGGGATCAGACTGAGCTAGTCTCTTCTCTCACCCTGGAACTGAGGTTTGACCTCCCAGGCGTGGGAGGCGAAGCCCCCAAAAACGTGCCCCTTTGTGTCTTTGACGAGCAGCAGGGTGGGCCCACACTTCGTCAGGCCGGTCACCATCCTGGTGAAGCTCTCCCCATGCAGCCGTGTGGAAAACACAAGTCTCCAGGGGGCGTTGTAGCTGTCTGGCAACTGGAGAGATTAACAAAGAGTTGTGAAACGACAGTGTGTAAAAATATACGAAAATATCACTCAACACAGGCATATTGTCATTATTTAAAGCTACTACCAGAAGTTTTTAACTGGTTATGAAACGGTCTCAATTTAATATTGATGCCTCTATATGAATAAATTGGATAGGATAGGAAAGCTGAGACTCTATTTCACAGTGACTTTTTTTACTCAGATTGTGTGGTGTGTCTTTATACTATGACAGTTTTCCGCAACATATCGCCTTGCTTACAGTATCGCAATATATCACAATATATTGAATCGTTACCCCTGTATCATGATACGTATCGTATCGCCAGATTCTTACCAACACACAGCCCTACCAGTGACTCTAAACTTTCTGACTTTGCCTACTGAAGGTAACAGTGGAAGGCTTACCGGTCTTAGCAAGAATGACTCATAGTTGAACTTTGTCAAATTTTGCCTGTGGTATTATTGTGAAATACAGTACAGTGACAAGTGGTTCCTTTTATTTATGTAAAAACAATTACAGGAAATGTTAGGCATGGGCCTTTGTTTTATTTTAAGGAATGTACCAATTCTAGATTTGACTGAAGGAAACCATGAGGGCTAATTTGTTTGCCAGGAGGTTGCAAAGTGAGAAGAGTTCAAAGCTATGACTAACAGTAGAACTCATTTACCATCTGATAATAATGGTGTGAGTGTCACAGATGAAATTAAGTCATGGGAGAGACATATATAAATATACAAATCTATTATGACTTGATTAATAATGTGCAAAGCAAAAGGTTTACTGTTAATGACGTCACTGTGGGCACGATAGTGACGTCTGATGAATTGTCTGAAATTACAACAAAACTAGATGACAATAAGGTAGGTGGAACAAACCACATTACTGATACACAATATGTTGGAAAAACCTGTTCCTCCTCTTACCACTTGATTTACTGGGTTTCTAGTTCATGCCGCTCTAAATGACTCAATGCTCTCAGTGCTGTTAGTTCCTGTTATAGAAATAGAACAGGTCAAATTTATGGTAGTGATAACTATAAGACTGTAGCCCTGCTTGTCTGCGGTCCAAGGCGTTTGAAAGAATTCTGAAGGGCAGGTTCTCAAATGATATTACATTTGGCTACATTAGACATTTTGCACAAACAGGAATCATGCAATACCCAAGTGGATCTGAGAAGACCTGTGATCGGGCAGGGCTGATCATGGTGGAAGGTTCCAACATTTCTCGGTTCTGCATGGGTCCGGGCCCTGGCTTTCAAATAATAGACGGGTTCAGTTTGGTTTCCGGGTAGTACATTTCTTTTTGGGTTCGGGCACAAATTTATGGTCCTGTGAAGACCTCTAGCCATCAGCTGATAAGAATCGGTATACGTCCCCAAATAATGTAAACTGAGCACCATTTCCATCCCAAATAATGTAAACTGAAGCATTGGTACAATTCTCCAATTGGTTTAACTTCATTAAAAAATCAGTTTGCACTGTGGTGTTAGAACATTCACCAAAAATTTGCTCAAAACCACGAAAATAAAATTTGGTCAGAATGATGCCAAATACATTTGTATTCTAACCTGTGGTGCCAGAAACATGAGGGTGGGAAGGTCCAGCAGCAGACACCTCAGCTCTTTCCAGGGCGTCTCCCTGCAGGGGGGCAGCAGGGTGGGGGCAGGCCGGCCGCTCAGGGACACATTTAGGCCCTCAGCTACCAGTATCTCCAGGTACAACGACACCTGGGAGGTCCTGAAGATCCAGTCCTCCAGAGAGGAGACATCATAACCTCCCTGATCTGAGGAGAGGAGAGGACAAGAAACAACGTAACCTCCCTGATTGAGGAGAAGAGAGGAGAGGAGAGGAGAGGAGAGGAGAAGAGAGGAAAAGAAAGGAAAGGACAAGAAACAACATAACCTCCCTGAACTGAGGAGAGGAGTTGAGTCAAGTCGAGTCGCACTTCGCTAAAGGTGCTCTCTACAATATCCAGAGCATTAATATAGCAGCAACCAACTATTTGCCATGTAAAGAGATAGAGGAGTAATGTCTACCTGAGCAAAGAAGGAAGTCTCTCTCCCTCTGTGTGTGTGTGTTGTAATCAGAGCTTCTCTGTGTTTTGTTGACATAGCTTGGCCGGCCGCACGTGCTTTTTAGTGCATGTTTGTGCATGTGAGCGTGCCTAACTGGCTAGCTCACGGCCGCTACTCTGTACTGCTCTGCACTGCTCTCATATGACAGTTACAGCTGATAACACCGTCCTGTCCGATGGCGTCGTTGCGGAAGCGGAGCACCCACCCTCCAGTTCCCCCTCAGGTTAACACTTTTAGCTCTGTCAGCATTGTTGCCATTGTATTCACTGTTAGCAGCGTTAGCTACGAGCCGCTGGCTCAGCCATCTCCATGTTGAGAGCCATGCGGAGGCAATAGAAATGCTCCCAATCCTGCATTTAGCACCTTTAAAGGAATTCTTCACCCCCAACATGATCATTTCTATATCAACTGCTCACTGCATGTTACCTTGAATTCTTTAAGAAAACTTTGTTTTCTTACATGCCTCCATAGTGAATAGATAATCCGAAAACAGAGTAAATCCTTGATGAATTGAAGTAAATGGGCAACAGAAAAACCGTCACCATGGAGGCATGTGAGGAAAATGTTTTCTTCAAGAATTCAATATAACACACGATGAGTAATTGATATACAAATAGTCATTTTGTGGGTGAAGTATGGCTTTAATATGTTCAAAAATCTTCAAATCACCTGTTTACCTGAGGTTTTGAGTTCAGAACATATGTGCTCTGCCAGGAGTTTGACACCCAGGGAGCCATCACCCATTTTCTCTGGCTTCCAGGCCTGCAGGCGCCCTCTGTGGACCACAATCTGAACTACAGTGGAAATCAGGTCCTGGAGGAACTATGGAGAAAGAGAAAAGGGCCAGAGTAGGGCGTCAGTAGGGAGTAATGGAGGTAGCAAAGTGAGAAGAGAGGGTTGTGACAAAAGACAAAAGTAAAGAGGATGAGAAATACTACAAGATTGACACATTATGTCCTATTTAATTTTTCCCTCTACTCACCTCTACTACCTGCTCACATGTGACAACCGTTGCTGCCCCTGAGCCACGCTGGGACATTGCCATGACGAGAGGAGCCCGTTCTTCTGCAGTGCCTCGCAGGGTGTCTGCTAGGAAGACGACCAATTGCTCTCGACTTACTCCAGAGGCAGCAGAGGAGCTGGTCTTCCCAGAAGCTGCGGGTGCTGCCAGTCCAGGGTCAATACTACACATGCACTGGTAGACCCTCCTCACCATGGAGTCTGGTGCCACGCTGCCCATCGAGGACTGGGACACACAAAAGGAGGGGTTGATTATATACTTGCAACACACTGGCAGAAACTACCTTTCCCTGACAAATATAGTCAGAGAAACACAGCATATTTCTAAGTGCGTACACCTACTGTAGGTATAGGAATTATACAGTCTATTTACTGCTTTAACAATCACACCTGCAGCATCTCAAGCGTTAGAGTCTTCCCTACTGGTGTTTTCCCTGGGGGTCCTGAAGGGTCCCCAGCACTGCCCTGGAGCCTGTCAAAGACCCCCTCAACCACAGGCCGCTCCTCGGGGCGGAAACGGGCCAGCCGCTTCTGCACCACCACACTCTCTGTGTTACCCATGGCGCTCTACAATCCAACACAAAGTACAGCAGAACACACACAGCAGTGTCATTATATTAACATACATTTAAAAAAATTCACCCAAAAACAGAATGCATATTGCGCAATATTGATTTCAGTATAGTCATATATGGTATTTGTATATATCAAAACACCATCTAGCTGGCTACTTATAATGGAAACCACATTGTTAGGACTTAAGAGTAATGATATCATGAATATTTTTTTGAGTTTGACACTCAATTAACGACTGACTTTGTAGCCTCAGAGAAGTCTGACATATTCCAATAATAATTTGTTGTTATCAATCAGTTGTAAAATGTGACCACATAATAATAATAATACATTTTATTTATATAGCGATTTTCAAGAAACTCAAAGACACTTTACATGGCTGCTGTTGTCCTGTCTTATTGAGTTGATGAATGATTCAGTATCTAGGGCAGTGGTTCCCAACACTTTTTAGCATATGACCCCTTAAAATGTGGCCCCTTATTACAAGTTATTGCCTTAGCGTCCTCCAATAGTTTCATTTTTAGGCTGAAGAGATCTAGTAATGATTTACCTCACCTCTATTCTAGGGCTGACCCATAACCTAAATACTGTAGGAATCATTTTCAAATGAAGCAATAAAAAATGTATCATAAAACTTCATCTCAGCCATCTGAATTTAATTGAAGTAAAAGAACAACTCCCACATTGTAATGTTAGTCCCGTTATAGCTATAAGTAGAACAAATACTCTTTACTCCTTATTATTGTCTAATTTATCCCTATCTTTCATATAGTAATATAGTTTGTGGTGAGTGCTTTTCCTACAACAAATTTTAGTTCTCCAAAAACGTTTTGTGAGGATTGCAACTCGATCAGAGTCACACATCTCCTCTGCTCCTCTATTTCAGAAACTCCAGATTCGTACTATTTATGATATCAATATTTCTCAAATATGTGTTTTTATTTATGACACTTTCTGGTGGGAATATCTCTGAGCAGTTCAAGACCTATTTTAAAACAAATTCTCAGGCCCATTCTTACTCAACCTGTCAATCTCTAGATCTTCATCCTTCTAACTTCCTCACTAGTAGAGGTACATTTTCGCTAAGATTTAGAGGAACCAAATTATGGAGTAGCTTTTCACATCTATCAATAAACTCTTCCTCTGTCAAATGTTTCAAAAGTCGCTTAAAGGGTCATATAATTGCTGTCTTGTAATTGCTTTCCCCCATGTTGTCCATGTATCTGTTCTTATGTTTTTTATTTTTTCCCCACTCACAATGTTGTTTGGTTACGATTACCCAGAAGTCTTCATAGATATTTAAATCAATATCCTCCTCACAAACACTAACCATACCCTTCCACTTGTTATCACTATTATGTAGTCATGTTATGTCTTTATATTAATCTTGTCTCTAGGTGGAGGCTTCAGATAAGCCCAGTGGGTTTTTTGCCTCTTCCCGTACTTCATATTATTCATGTATTTATTATGTTATGTTGTATAGTCTTAAATTGTGCAAAATAAATAAACAAAATAAACAAATACAACACTATTATGTTGCCATTATGTCTTTAGTTGCTGCTCACTACGTGCTGATAAAGCTCTTCAGTGTTGTTCTACACGATGTAGACATTTCATTTAAAAGCAGTAGGCTAATTAATAACCCAGCTAGCCAGTTGTCTCCATGGTTAAACAACATTAACTTCTCATGTTGGACCTTGATTGATGAGTACCTTCACTTAGCTAACGCTAGCTAGCAGAGCACAGCATTAACCTTACTGCCCTTCTATCCCCTACACACAAAAAGCTAGCTTAACACTGTAGTTGTAATGACAATATAACGAGCATGATGTTCTCAAAGCTAAACAACTTCTAAATGAACGCTACATGTGTCGCTAACCTTTTAAAGAACAGCAGCTAAGCTCTCCATCCTGCACACTGTAGTGGCAACAACACTGTAAACTTCCGGGTGCTGATAGTGACGACATTTATTGCAGCCAATCAAATGAGTCAAATGTTCACCTGCTTCATTGTGATTGGTCCATGATGTCAAGAGGCGGGGAGAATGGACTAGTTGTTTATAAAAGAGGTATGTTCATTAACATACTGGGTCTGTTGTGTTTTGGCACAATGGTTTGTATAATTGAATGCTATAAAAGTAGTAGCATCTGTTTCTGTCTTTATTGCTGTATTCAACCACAAAGTGCAGTTACACTGTTTCCTCAAAAGGTTTGATTTTTTTTAAATTTTCAGGTGGAATTTCATTCATTCATTCATTCATTCATTCAGCTCACTGTGCAATATCCTTTTTTTCCACTTGTGCAATATTGTTAATAGTCTGTTTATTGTCAATACTGTATATACCGCTCCTATTTTTATACTCCCTTCTATTTAAATGGTTCATATTTTGTTACACTTTGTTTAGCTCTTTGTTTTACTGTGTAAGCTGATGCATCTTGTTTTTTGCACTATCCCCTTTGCTGTTGTACACTGCAAATTTCCCCACAGCGGGACTAATAAAGGAATATCTTATCTTATCTTATTTTATCTTAAATAACATTTAGAAAACCATTTGTTTTATAGTAAAAGGAGAAAAAAAATGTTTATTACATTATTTAAAAAAAGCATGACTCATACTGTAGGGAAGTGTTAGTGATTACTCCTGCATTTATTCTCCATCTTTTAGTTAATTAACACTCCTTTAGTTAATCAATATATTTCCAATAAATATTGAATCCAAACAGATTATGAGTTTGGGACGGACGACATCTCTGATGTTCCCTTATCCAATTTAACCCATAATTTATTTCACATGCAAACACACATGATAGGCCTAAAACCACATGTAAGCCTACACAACAACCTAGTAATTTACAGTAACATGAGGAGGAACTGTAATTCTAGTCCTGTCCCGTCTTTCACCAGTAGAGTCTGCACAGGAGTAACCAGAAGGCAGACAGAGGCCTTTGCAGAAACAGCAGGCAGTTGAAAAGCGCCTTTTAAGGGCATGAGATTTACTATGTGAGTGCACTGAGCTGGGTGTGTTGCATTATAATGAGGTCTTGTAGGACATTGGATGCACCCACGTCGACACAGCTGAATGTGAAGGTGACGTGCAGCCATCTGCCCACGCCAAGTAAACAGACAGGATATGATGAATCAGTGCGTGTGCAGCTAAGATAAACCACAGAGCTAGAGAATCATTTCTGAACATAAGTCTTCTGGAGTGCATTTACTGTACAAACAAGTTACAAAGTTGGTAACTGGGTCATAATTGTGTTTGACCTGGTCCCTTTTGAATTTAGCAGTGATGGTAGCGAGATTGGTAGTTTTTTTTTTTACCCCCCCTGCCTAAAGTAACCTACATAACCTACCTACCTAATGTCCTACATAGAGTGAGCCAAATGCATTATATTTGTCATCGCTGAAGCACCAACATTAAAAAGTTTTGCCCGTCTGCCTACTGTATGTATGATAACCATGTTGATACTACTGAAGGTGTCTACATACAGGATAAAGGATAATAATAAAACCTTTGTGCTGATGCTATTCAGTATAACCAAAATCTGTAAGATTCCAAAAGATCAACCTGATGCAAGATGTGCAATGTCTAGGTTGTTATATTTTGGGTAGATTTTAACAGAGGTTTGTTTTGTTATATACAAAGAGCACAAAGTGAGGTGTATATTTTGAAAAGACACATCATTTTAACGTGACAATTTGATTTAACAAAATCAGTTGATGGAGAGAGATACAAAATATGACACTTAAAGCTGGGGTAGGCAGTTTATGTTTGGCGTAACCCAATTTTCACTGGGTTAAAATTCCATAATAACCTTTCAGCATATTGTAATTCAAGTGGTACCCCAGCGTAGGCAGTTTTCTGGAAGAAAACAGAACAACAACAACAACAAAAAAACGCACGGCCCGGGTAACTTTTGGAGTCTGATATCATATTTTTATGAATAAAAACCTGAATTGTATCTCGGTTTTATCAAACAATATTGGTCACCGTCACCCACTGACAGCTGCAATGCAATTTGACATTTACCTATCACGTGCATTGTTTATCAGTAATATTATTGCATAAACTTGTTCTGTATCCACCTTATTCTCGGGGGCGTTACTATATAAATGATGATGGCCGTAACTTCCGGTGAGGTAGCGGAAGTAGCAGATAGTGCTATAGGCTAACCACAGTGGCTAACCACAGTGACTAACCACCATCGGGGCTTATTTTGAAAAGTAATTTGCCTTCATGTTAGCAAATCCTGCTCTATTTTTTTAACAGATTTTTACCTAACATTAAATTTGCATTTGAGCTGTGGTACTTGTTGCGCTGTTCACGGCTTGACTAACAACCAGATAAAGCTAAATTTGTGGCTTCAACAACAGTATGTGGAACATGCACCCAAAACAAAAAGGGATTGTTGTGACCAACGGTACAGTTTCCATCACCTACCATTGTAGCGTCTGTTTAATGACAGCCAGTTACTTTTACTATTTTCTGTACAGTTTAAAATGTAAGGCAGTTTATGGCACGGAGTGCAGGGCAGCATTAGACTACAGATAGGTTAAGTATGGTTATCTGTGTGTAGAATACAACGAAACCGTGTTACTGTGGAAGTACTGATCTGCCTCAGAGCTTTTCAGATTGTTCATCGCTTATAGGTGGTGTTCACACAAAACACTGTCACCAAAACACTGGACAGCAGTGTATAACACTATGAGACAAGATTTTACAACTCAGATAAACTAGGTGAATTTTTGGGGGGGGGGTTGCCCTCTGCATTGGCACCCTGCTGCGTCAGTTGAATGGGCTCATTCAGGTGAATGACGGTGCTGCCTATTTCCATACTGAATGCTAAAGTCGGAGTGTGGCCTAAGGCTGCAGTTAAATGCTAAAACACAGTGTAACTGTAGGACAAATAGGATAACAAAGTCAGCAAACTGAATAATGACAGTTGGCAATATTCATTCAAAATTAGGGAACATCAGCTTTCATAAGCTGGTGGTCGTACCAGACCAAGTAAGGTTGTGCGTTTTGTTACATATCAATTCAAATTTATATTAGAACGAGGAAGAATGTGTTTATTTTTCAGAAGTTCATATCACTTTGAAAAGAAAATGCGCCTACATTGGAGGGCAGGATGATAGCAAATTTTTTAAAGTGTTGAGATTAATGGGCAAATTAACACTAAAACACGATATGGTCACTCTGAGTCAACGGTTGAAAAACCTGTGGGTGTCATCAGACCAGTTTACAGTTTAGACCAGTCTCTATCTAGCTCCTTCTCTTTGCTCTTTTCATTGTCTCTTACTTTGTTTCTTCATCAAGCAGGTACAGACAAAACTAGGTGCTACACATGGTTCAGTGATATATGAATGTGTATATGTACACGTTCCAATAAAAGAGAGATTTAGTTTGATTACTATGAACTGAGCTGTGTGCATGCTTCTATAGTAATTCAGCTGTCAGCATGCTGAGACTTGAGAAGTGGGCCTTGTTAGTTCTTCTTTTCTCTTCCCTTTCCCCCACCTCTCAGTTGCATCCCTATATGGTAAAAGTCTCACTGCTGAATGACTGCACAGGAAATCCACCATTTGAATACCAAGTTCAAAAAAAGAAGAGAAAAAAAAGTCACACATCACACATCACACATCCACTTTGAAAGACTGAAATTGTCACCTAACTTCAAAGTGTTTGTGTATATCCATTTCAAGAAATTCTAATCTGTGCTGGCTTGCCACATGTAATTGTAGTCACTTTTTGCTTTCTGTGTTTTGTCTGTATTCTCAGTCCAGATGTAAAGATCATGAACATGATGACGTGACATTTTCATTCATTGAAAGACACAATGACGTGGAGTGAAAGCGATACTAATCCAAAGCATTTTTCTGTTCAGGTTTTAAATGGCCTGTGAGGCCTGTCACAAAGGGAATTGTGTTTCCCCGGTCTCACAGTAAAACAACAAAACAAATGAGTTCCTGTACACATTTGTCTTGTGTGCTTAAGTGTTTTGCATGTGTTTACCGAAGGATTTCAAAAAGGCAAATGGTCTAAATGGACTGCATTTATACAGTATATCGCTTTTGTAGTTTTAGTGACCACTCAAAGTGCTTTACAACACAAGCCAGCATTCTCACTCACGTTCACACACTGGTGGCAGAGGCTGCTAGCGGTGTAAGAAAATATAATATAAAATATATAATATTGCGATATTATGTTTTGTGATACTGTATCGATTTTTAATTAATAGTTTACATGCAAAGATGAACTCAGTCAATACTTTATTTCTGGAGCAAAGAGATGCACCCTCTCAGTGTATGTGCTCTCTCAAAGTAGTGCTGTGATGATGGATGTTACAGGAACTGTAATGCAAATCCCACTGTTCTGATTGCATTAAAAAGTAAACATCTTTTCACTCAGATTTTATGCATATGGTGGTGCGTTCTTTATATTATTTCCTAAAATTCGATTTTTAAAAAATCACAATATATCACCTTACTTACAGTATCACAATATATCAGAATATATTGTATCGTAACCCCTGTATCGTGATACGTATCATATCGTCAGATTCTTGCTGATACACAGCCCTAGAGGCTACCATAGAAGGTGCTAACCTGCTCATCAGCAGCAAAACATTCACATGCATGGGAGAAATTTGGGGTTCAGTATCTTGCTCAAGGACACCTTGACATGTAGACTGCAGGGGCCGGGGATCAAACCACCGACCTTCTGATTAGTGGGTGACCATTCTACCTCCTGAGCCAGACATTCCTCTGAGTTTGGGTCAACTTTTCTTATGGAAAACTTGACTATTTCCTCGCGCGTGTGCATGCACCTCAGTGTACCACCTCAGTGACCAACCATACTGTACATAGATAAACATTTATTAAGAATCATATCTCTCTCTGTCAGCTGCAGTGAAAGACAGCTTCCTCATTCTGGTCTCTGTGATGGCAGCTGATTCATGTGCTGAAATAATCCAGGATGTCATCACAGCTTTTATGTGGGTGTTGGGGACTTCTGCTTGTCGGTTTGACTGTATAGTGAAACCTTGTAAAACAGAAGGCAGCCCCAGTACAACCATGACATACAGGAGCTTAGATGTGTCATATTTCAGAAAAGTAGACCAGTCTGACATTTGTTCAGCCGGGTGAGAGCAATGTCTTTTAAAATATGGAACAGACATACAAATAAGTGTAATGCCTGAAAATGCAAAAATGGTATCAAATTAGGGGTTTAAAAAAATAAGGATGCACCACTTTGCATCAGTTTGATAACATAATGGCTGCATTCCACTTGGGCATGTCAGTTCCAGGTTCTGGTATTGTGCAAACTAATCCACTGGACCAGAGCCACCATGAAAGCTGCAGTGTAAGATTTAAAAAAAAAGTTATTTTTATAAAACGGCATCTGCAAGATTTCACAGACCGGAGGAAAACAACCAATCAGAGCTGGTCTGGAGTCTGCTGTCCAGCTGCCGTCTATGAGAGCCAGCTGTCAATCACTCGCAAACTCCAGTCAAACGGTCAAACTAGGCAGCGCTGATCAAATATGAATCAATATTCTGTTACTGTAATGCCTAATTCTCTCCTCAAATGTTTTCAGAAACATCTTGTAGTATACTGTTTAGCTGTGAAATGAGAAAGTTTGTGACCCGGCAGCCATGTTGAGATCAGTTGAGGAAATACCAAGCACCGCCCACCAGCCGGAGCACAGCCAATAGGAACGCTCTCTCTCTGAAATAACCTGTGATTGGTCAAAGTCTCCCGTCACAGGCTAGATCTTTTAAAGCCTGAAAACAGAGCCATGAGGAGGTGCAGAAGTCTAGTTCTCTCTCAGAACACTTGAATTACAATATGCTGAAAGGTTATTATTGAATTTTTGACCAAAGATGCCAAAAATATACTGCCTACTGCAGGTTTAACTCTGAATACCTGCTGTGAGAGAAGCTCACTGCCTGTCTGCTTTGACATGTTTTTGTTTCATGTAACAGGAGTAGGCTGCATGCTGAGCTATTGCTGTTGGAGTTTGAGTTTTCTTATCAGTGCCCGATATCCCCGATAGCTCTCCAGTTGACCCATGCCATGATTTACAGTGATATTAGAGCGCAATTAAAATGCACAGCCACTCTTGTTCTTCTTATAAAGGTTTGCACAGAAGCAATTGACCTTTCACTGTAACCTCATGGCTACAGAAGACAGTGCAATGTGCCAATAAGGCAGGTTCAATAAATGAATTACTATTTTACTGGGTGTCACTGATCCATGAAGAGCAGAGAGTTATAGATTAATTAAAAGGAGAGTAGAATCTCCAGAAGGAAATAGATGAGCACACAGCACAGTGTATTAGTAATTGGAGTGAATGGGGGAGGCAAAGTGGAATGGGAGGGGGAAAATACAGTAATTGTTCGAAAGCAGAATTATGTAAGACATTGCTGGGAGACAGACAAAGGGAAAATGTAGAAGGAAGGAGGAAAGGAGATCTGTGTTGCCTTAAAGTGGAAGTGAGCCTGTCAACCAAGTTAAGCTGGTTTACTAAAGGGATTTCCACTGTAATGAATAATTATATAACAAACATGACAAAGGTCTGCAATTAAAAGAAAAAAGAAGCTTTGTTTCATCTTTCGTGGCGAGAGCGCTGCCATGTTGCAGTACTCTTGTCTGTGACATCATGAGAATGATTGTCTCAGCTGAGTTACACAGAATCAACGGTAGAGACTTTGAAAGACGGAGACTGAGGAGACACAGGACATGTAATAAGTATACAGTGTACTAGTAGTATACTTGTAAGTGCACTACTTCAATACTTCTTGGGACTGAATTGGCCTACTTTTTAAGTATACATTTAAATATACTTTAAATGTAAGAGTAGTAAACTACTACTGCACAACTAGTTTACATCCAAGTTGTATTTTTTACTGCAACTATACTATGAACTATACTACAAGTGAACTTATAGGTATACTGTTAGTTTACTAGTTATACACTTGTAGCCCACTTTTTAGTTTATGAATGTGTACTTTAAAGAAGACTCTCAGTAAACTACTATTTTTTTTTACTGTAAGTATACTTTTAAGATTTTTGTTTAAGTTAACTTGTAGTACTTAGCCAAACATACGCGTTTCTGTATACTTTTCAGTATAAGCCAAGTACATTTGGACTTTTCTGTATACTTGTCGGTATAAGCCAAGCATACTTGGACTTTTCTGTATATTTGCCAAGTACACGTTGACTTTTCTGTATACTTGTTGGTATAAGCCAAGTATATTTAAGTATAATTTTTTTAAGTAAATCTCTGATAAATACATAAAAAGTCATCTGAAAGCATGCTCTCTTTAAGTTTTAAAAGAAGTATACTAATAGCACACTTGAATAAACTTTTTTTTGTAAGGGTAGTCTGGGCCTAGCTCAGCTGTTAATGTTAGCAAGAACACTGTTTTCCCGATTGCAAACTGAACATACTCCATCCTCCCGTATTCTCACTTCCATTCATCTTGCACAGTTTGAACTGCAAAGAACACAAGACGAACTTGGCATACTCTGTGTTTAGAGATTAGGGCCTTTGGTAAATCCATGAGATCGGTTAATTAGCCTACAAGAAAAGTGTTAAATAACACCAGACTAACTTTGCAATAAAGATGACATCATTCAAACAGTAGCATATTTCATATGAGAGGCGAATAACTCAGAGGGGCAGATCATCAGTAGAGATAAAAAAAAAAACAACAATAACAACTGACATCAGAGCAAACAGACACCCCACTGTCAGCTTGTATTTTGAGTGTAAATGCACTCAGTAAACTCGATAAACAGATGCTCATTTGGGGTGAGAGAATGAAGTGGCCCCGGGCGCGTTAGTCTCTGACAATGGCACCTCTGTGCCAACACTGTGTAGCGCTGGCACACAGGAGCTCTGAGAACTGACCCATTCACTCTCACATTCCCTCTCTGTCACTCTGTCTTTCCTATTCACATGGCCTGGAAGAATCTGAAAAGAGACCCCCCCCACCCCCACTCCCACCCCCATTTGCTTTGCTCAGTCGCGCAAATTTCAATTTCCAAACCCCCCTTCATCCTCCCGCCAACCATTATCTCTCTCTCTCTCTCTCTCGCTGTGTCTCTCGCCCTCTTCACATTTCAGTCAGCCTTCCAACACCTTACCAATTTACATTTTATTTTGACTGACTGCCACAGTGAAATACATCAGTAGCCTCATGCCATTCCTGGACCACAAAAACATTACAAGCAACCAAAATAAAAGAGTTTCAGAGGTCAGAGACGTAGTGGCTTTATAAAATCCCTGTGTAGAGACTATGTGTGAGTCAAGATTTTGTTAAACAAATTATAAATTATAGACTTAAAGCTGCAGTGGGTAGAAATGGAGCAAATATGATTAAAAAAAGTTATTTTTATAAAAAGGTCACTATATCCTGACAGTAGTGCATGAGACAGGTAATGTGAAAAAATATCATGTTCCTCTGTGTCCTCCGGTGCTCCTAACGGCATCTGCAAGATTTCACAGACCGGAGGAAAACATCCAGTCAGAGCTGATCTGGAGTCTGCCATCCAGCTGCCGTCTATGAGCAGCTGTCAATCACTCGGGAACTCCGATCAATCGGTCAACTAGGCAGTGCTGATCAAATATGAATCAGTATTCTGTCACTGTATTGTGTATTTCTCTCCTCAAATGTTCTCAGAAACATTTTGTAGTGTACTGTGTAGCTGTAAAATGAGAACGTTTGTGACGCAGCAGCCGGAAAAAAATATGAACGGTGGTCAACGGAGAGAGACAAATATCTTTTTGATCTTGTTTGAATTGCTCCATGAATCACACATATGATGTTTGTCAATTTAAAAGATACATTTGAAAGTCAAGAAAGTCTCCGTTTTTTGTAAAACTGTTGAAGTATCAGACTGTGAAAATACGTTATTAGAAAGACGACACACCCAAAAGTCAAGTAGTGACGTCACTCTCTCTGAAGCTACGATGTCTGTGTGTTTCCTACTGGGATGAACTCACACCAGCAACGGGTCTGAACGTTATTTCTCTTCCCGGCTGATAAAAAGACGCTGGATAAAACACATCAGGTTAAATCACGTTTCATCTGTGTGTGGAACATAGCTAAGTTAGTTAGCTAGCTAGTGTTGGTGACGTATGTTGTGCAAGACGAGAGAAAGACGTAGTTCACTGAGCGGTTTCACACTAAACTAAATTATACTACAACAAACTGAGACGTTCTTGACTTGCAAAATTATCTTTTAAATTGACAAACATCATATGGGTGATTCATGGCGTAATTCAAATGGGATCAAAAAATTATTCATCTCTCTCTGTTGACTATTGTTCATATTTTTTTCTGAAATAAGGTCCCATGGGGTCAACTGGAAGGGGCGGGACTTAGGCCTTCTATGAGGACAAGCCCAATAACCTTATATGGTATGGTTTTATTTCTAATAATGTGGAATAAGATATAAGGGAGTTCTGGAGTAGATTAATTCATTACGTGGGAGGAGAGCCCCCCTCCCAAAACACACACACACACACACACACACACACACACCCATGGCCCCTGCCTTTCTCTTTCTCGGGAGACGTTCTGAGCTCACTCCCAGACTGAGGGGCTGTTCCAACATCATTCGCTCTCACCAGACGACTCGGAGCACGCTGGTCCGTTTGGATTTGGGACCCTGCTGAGCTGTGACTAACCAAATGTTGAATCAGTCAAACAGCAGTGACGGAGACGCAGATTGAGAGTGAAAGGAAACAACTGACCAAGTTTGAAAGGCTTTTAATTCAAACTCTAAACTAAATGTCTTTTATTGTGTATCCATGACTGAGAATTATACCGACGTTTAATGTGTTTCAGCCTTTTGGTGTTTGCAGGAAAAAAAAAAGGACACGTCATCATCGGTGGGTTAGCATGTTTAAACTGGAGCAGAGCACGCATACTCACACTTGTTGTTTTAGTTCTTTATCCGACCAACATCATCATCGTGTCTCCACACAAGATCGTCATCACACAAACATTTAGAGACGTTGGGTAGCTAAAAGACAATTCTTGCCTTTCTCTCTCTCTCTCTCTCTCACACACACACACACATGCTTGGACAGAGCACATGACTTGTTGTGGGCTGTAAAATATGCTGCTGTGTTGAGGAGGTCTGAGGAATGCAGGAAGGATCTGATCTGACAGTCCTTGTTAGGACACTCCTACATGTCCTGTATGCCAACATCTCTCTCTCTCTCTCTCTCTAGTCTTCTAGACCAAGTTCAGTTCAGTTGACATCCCAGAAAGTTACGCTAGTCCTTGGCGTACGTTGTGATGTCTCACTCCTGCATTTTAACGAGCAAAACAATGAAACAAAGCTGGCAAATACAGACTTGGAAATAGCTAAGGGCAGTTGTGATATAAATTGGGAACAAGATAGAAAAAGCACTCTTCACATGAAGACATGAATGATGAAAACAAATCCTGTTAGTCATTATAACTCATTTCTGCATTAATCTGAGAATCAAAATGCCTGTCGATCAATCCTATTGTGATCAAATGGACACAAAATAATATATATATGAAAACTAATCAACAACATGGCTGATCACAAATGAATTAGAAAGTTCCTGGTTTGTGCATATATGTGTGATATTTTAATTCCACACAGTATAGGCACACAATTAGCATCCCTGCATAAGAAGATAAATTAATATCTAATCCCCTAAATTTACACTATTATAAGACTTTGATGATGGAAGTTTATTGTTGACCTTTAATGGTCTGTACTTAAAGCTGTCCGCTTGTGTTTGGATCACTCAGGACGTATGTTAATACACCAGGTCTGAACAGGGCCTTTGAACAGGTGAGAACAATGAAAATTGAACTCTAGTTGCACTCCGGGAAATTGTTGTGTGGTTTCTTAGGAATGAAAAAAAATTCAAGGTACTGTGTATTTGGAGGTGTGTGTTGACATTCAGTAGCAGTAGTTCCTCATTCTTTGGAACCTATGCACAACAATATCAAAGAGGAAATGATGCTCACACTCAATTATTTTCTGCATGTCCCAAACTGATATGACTCCCGGAACATGATCTAATCTATGTAGAGATTATAGAGGTTAGTGTTAACCTCTTTGACATGGTTCCTTAAAGCTGCAGTGGGTAGAAATGGAGCAAATATGATTAAAACAAATATTTTTATAAAACGGTCACTATATCCTGACAGTAGCTCATGAGACAGGTAATCTGAAAAAAAAATCATGTTCTTCCGGTGTTCCTAACGGCATCTGCAGGATTTCACAGACCGGAGGAAAACAACCAATCAGAGCTGATCTGGAGCCTGCCGTCTATGAGCAGCTGTCAATCACTCACCACCTCCGACCAAACGGTCAAACTAGGCAGCGCTGATCAAATATGAATCAATATTAGTTACTGTAATGACTATTTCTCTCCTCAAATGTTTTCAGAATCATCTTGTAGTGTACTGTTTAGCTGTAAAATGAGAAAGTTTGTGACCCGGCAGCCATGTTGAGATCTGTTGAGGAAATACCAAGCACCGCCCACCAGCCGGTGCACAGCCAATAGGAACGCTCTCTCTCTCTGAAATGACCTGTGATTGGTCAATGTCTTCCGTCACAGGCTCGTTTTTTTAAAGCCTGAAAACAGAGCTATGAGGAGGTGCAGAAGTCTAGTTCTCTCTCAGAACACTTGAATTACAATATGCCGAAAGGTTATTATGGAATTTCTGCCCAATCATGCCAAAAATATACTGCCTATACTACCCCCACTTTAACTCCCATGAGCTTAAACTACATCCTGGACTACTCACTTCCTCACAGTTTACTTGAAGCCACAGTGAGTGATACCAGAGCTCTGTCATTACGCAACCTGCTATTAGTTCTCATAGATCTCTGCAACCACCCAGCCAGCCTGTCAGACACAGAAAAGTCATGTTTGATCATTGGCTGAGTCACGCAGACAAACCATTAATCCATTCATCTGGCAGCTGTAGCAGAATAACACACACATACTGATGGTGTGTGGGTTTGAACAGCTGGGAGCCATCTACTGACCTGATACAGACCAGCAGCCGTCACTCACATTGAAAACATCCCAAGTGACAAGAGAACGCACAAATTAGGCCTCCTCATTGGAAATCAGTGTCCGGCCTTTGATTATTTCACTGACTGACCCCGGCCTCCATAGATATGCTGACGTTCCACACCCATGTGAATGCAATGTGCAAGAGGCTTACTGACCGTGGAATCAGACGTTAGGACACAGTGTTCAATGGTAACACACTTATCAGCAATGTATTTGCCTATCCTGGTGAATAGCCTAGTATAGAGCATAACTGTTTAAATACTGGGCAGTGAAAGGAAATATTCTCTAAGTGCAACTAATCTGATCAGTCACAGTACAATTAGATTTTGTAGGAAGAGAGGATGTCAGCATAGCTAAACAGCATTACAGCTCCCGATTATTACAGTAATAAGTCACCTAATAACATTGCTTTCGAAATGACTAACGTTTAATAAGTGACGTATTCATTTATAGACGTCTAACAGAATGACAGCTGAGATCTGGGAGGATGGTTAGGCTGCAACAGAGGGATACGAGGACAGATCGTGCAGACCTAATTGACACACTGTATGACTAACACTAAAAAACATTTTGTCTTCCTTGCCCTGACCGCTGACTGGCTAAGCATGACGATTACAGCGGTGGCCATGGAAACCCTTGGGAGTCCCCTAAGCTCCCAGAGACGGTTGCTGTGTGGACCTTGAATCCACAAGTGCTAAAATGCTCCCATTACCTCATCCTACATTGGTAAGAGATCTAAGAAGGCCTAAAATGAAAGATGCTACTTCAGACTTGTGTAATGGTCATACCTGCTAATCTTGAGACCTAAAAAGTCTGGAGGGCCTCCCTCAGAAACATTTGAGTTTCATGCAATTTAATTTCAGTTGGAAACTAGTCGTAGAAAACCTTGTAACACAACACAACTTATTTTTGTAGTTTCAAGTCCTTACCAAAAGACGTACTATTCATGGTAATGTAAGCTTCAGAGACACAAAAAAAGACACTTTGAGAAGCAGGTTTTTGGAAAAAAACATCAATTTTTATTTTGAAATGACTGATCTTGTGCCCACTCGGTTTTCTTTCTTTGTTTTTTTTTTACATTATTTTTTTGAAAATCTCTTCTGCCAATGACCAAGATAACAATGCTCTTAAAAATAAAATCAAAAGGTAAAACTCTTCAGAGAAAATAAAATTCATCTCAAAAACAAAAAAAAAAGGTACAAGAAAAAACATCCATTTTTTTGCAGGGGGAAGAGAGGGATGAAAACAAATAAACAGAGATGCTACAACCGAGATATGGCTCCTCTTGGGTTGGAACGATGAGCCCAGGCCCATGTCGCTATGAGCTGTGTGCAGATCAAAGTCCCGCCCCCGTGTAAGGACGACAGCCAATCACAGTGTAGTGTTCACAAGCTCCCATGATGCCCCTCTCTCCCTGGGAGGCTAAGGCAGTCAAACACAGTAGGTTACAGTAGGCATGGATACCTTGGAGTGGTAGATCGTGAGATGAAACACCAGAGGAAAAGATCTCCAGTCTCAGAATCCTTTAAGATTCTGGGAAACATTCAATACTTGAGTACAAGTGCTGCTGAGAGTCAATATATTAGTTGTTTATCTGTATTTCTGTGGCATAATATCTACAGGCAGAAAGCCTCCTGTAAGACCAAGAGTCTCATTCTATGCCATGTACTCTTTTACAAATTCTGGCCCAGCTCTGGAAACTACAACTGGAAGTAAAAAAGTAGATCAAAATAAGGTCCAGAAATGATCACACACGCAAAAAGACATATTTGGACTATAGCGATAAAAGGGATTGACGGCACAGAGCACAAGTATGAAGACAGGAGGATGAATTACAGTCTGTCTCGGGACAAGACATAATGGTCGACTTTGAGGCTGTAATCCAAACACAGCTGTCTGGCTATAGAGATGAAGCGGTGGCTTAAAGTGTACTTAACAGTATAACTCAAGATTAGTCAAAGCAAGCCAGCGACCATCACCAAGGATACTGCTGGAAAATGGAGATCTTTTCCTCCTGGAGGTACAGTGTATCATGACTAAGAGCATGCTCTGGTGTCAAACACATGCCTGCAAGTACAGAGTTTCCTTTCAAAATGAGACGTCGATCCTCGTCAATGAACTCATTCTTATGACGTGGTCCATGATCACCATTTTGAAGTGAAACCCTTCAGTTTTTCCCCATCCTCATTACATGAAATGATTCCTATAGCAAACAGTTCTGAAGCCTTGATGCAACTTCCTACTGCTCAACTGCAGCCCAGCTGAGATGAGGATGAGTGTGAGATGTTGATGCACAGCACAGTAGCTAACCAACCCATGAGCTGACTGGGGAGAGGGCAGAGGCTGGGAGAGGAGAGAAGGCAGTTTGTGATAAGAGCGCGTATGCACTTGCTTTTAAGTACATATTTTGTGTGTGCACGGTGGCTAACTTGCATATTCTGCACTTTGTTCAGAGTGTCGGTTGCACACATTCTCAGGAATCACTGACACGTTCACGTTTGTCAGTGTGGACATGTCAGTGTACGCAGACACCCTATGTAGTAACAGATCTGCATCGAGTCCGCTGTCAGCGTCCATTTTTGGACTTTAAGATCCAGCTCTTAAAGGAATAGTTCAACATTTTGGGATCTTTTGAGAAGGTCAATGCCTCTCTCATATCTGTCCGTTCAATATGAAGCTACAGCCGGCAGCCGATTAGCTTAGCTTAGTACAAAGACTGAAAATAAGGGGAAAAAGCTACTCTGGCTCTGACAAAAAAGGGAAAAAGAACATACCTACCAACACCTCTAAAGCTCATTAATTATATACATTGCATCTCATTTTTGTTACAAATAAACAAAGTGTAAAAATGACAATTCGGCGTCTTACGGTGGGTTACGTGCAGGACTATTTCTCAGTGAGGAACAGTGACTTCCAGGAGTATCCGCTGGTTGCCTGGCAACGGCTTCCATGTCGTTTTTACACTTTAGTTTTTGTACAGAGAGACATGAAATGTTGATTAATGAGCATTAGAGGTGCTGGTAAGCAGATTTTGGTACTTCTGGACCTGTTTCTTTTCACTAAGCTAAGTTAAGTAAGGGATAATGTACAGCGGGCCGGTCATTGTTGTGAAATAAACTGCGGCTTAAGGGGTTTATTTCACAACAATGACCCGCTAGCTGTACATTATCCCGCTTATGACACGGCTACTTACTTAAGAAGTCTGACATCAGAACTGCGCCCATACCAACGGTATGTTATACATAGCAAAGGTCTGCTATAAAGAAATATCAGACCGTAGAACGCCGTAATTGACCAATCAGAATGGAGTGTTCAACACAGCCGTGTAGTAGCAGCTTCTAATCACTAGCTATAAATTTACAGTAAAGACGAGAAAGTGGTATCAATCATCTAACTCTGGGAAAAAAGCATATTTCCCAAAAATATTCTTTAACAATACAGTAATGTCCTCGAGTGTCACCTTGTTAAGGTATCTTTGTGTGCAAAATCTGAAGGTCTCAAGGAAGACATTCCAGTGTCGGCCAGGGACAATTTTGGCCCTGCTCTGACCCCAGATGTCCTGTGGATGTACTTTTTAATCTTCCAGATACACTAACCGATGCAGGCAAGTATGTGAACAATGCAGCTCACACGTACACTGTTAAAATAAAGTATATAAACGCTCTAATGCAGATGCTATCATTTCAGAGGTGCACCAACAGCATCTGTACTGTGTCAATACACTCAGTAACTACAGTAACACTGATGCGTTTCTATCTATTCTGAAGCTGATGTTGATAGTAAATGAGTACGCTGTTAAACTAGTGGAAAAAAGAGAATCTACTGTCTTATAATAAGCCATAATTGGGCAGCATAAACAGTGTGTGGTTAATATTTTAGACTGGTTCTACAAACTGCTCCTGGTGCACCTCTGCTTTGTTTGTGCGTGGATTTCCCTTTCGTCAAGAGCCCTCTCCATCCCGCCTCGCCCTCTACCCAAGAGGTAGCAGCCTGCCCCAACCCCCTGCCCCCACTTGTTCTGCCACCACACTACCGCCCCGCCCGCCCCCCCTCCGCCCCTCCCAATCCCAACCCCAACCCTTCCAGTGGACCATGGCACTTCTCTACTCGGCCTGAGCGTCATAGTTGGCTCCACCAGCCTTCTTCAGCTCTGTGCGGATATATTCTGCATCCAGTTCCTTCAGGTCACTAATCATGAACTCCTTGGCAAAGTTCTGCAGAAACAACACAGTTCAGAAAAAAAAAAGTTATTATTGTTGGAAAGAAACCAGGGTAATGTCTTAACATTTTTGTACATTCATTCTTAACCGCTTATCCTAGTCAGGGTCGCGGGGGGAGTTGATCCCAGCTGACATTGGGTGAAGGCGGGTTACACCCTGGACAAGTCTCCAGACTATCACAGGACTGACACATAGACAGATAACCATTCACACTCACATTCACAACTACTCGACATTTAGAGTCAACAATGAACCTAACCTACATGTCTTTGGACTGTAGGAGGAAACCGGAGAACCCGGAGAAAGCCCACGCTAACACGGGGAGAACATGCAAACTCCACACAGAAGGACCTCAGAGCATCAGTCAAGAATCTGACTGGGAAATTGATGCCAACATTCAGTACTTTTGATACTTGATGCTGAAGACACAACAGTGTCGGTTGGAACCAAAAAAGTACTGATGTTCAATACCCAGCCCTACTTAAGGTGCAGTCACACCAGAGAATGGCACAGAGGAATTCGGTTGTGTCTAGAAGGTAACCTGCAAATTGCGGAAACTTGCAAAAACTTTTGCGAGAGTTGCTGCCCGACGACCTATCCTAACCTTAACTCTTCAAGGTCAATGCCTAACCTTAACTATTCAAGATCAATGCCTAACCTTAACTATTCAAGATCAATGCCTAACCTTAACTATTCAAGATCAATGCCTAACCTTAACTATTCAAGGTCAATGCCTAACTTTAACTATTCAAGATCAATGCCTAACCTTAACTATCCAAGGTCAATGCCTAACCTTAACTATTCAAGGTCAATGCCTAACCTTAACTCTTCAAG
>CAKAOH010020804.1:0-65695 GCA_916701665.1 Sebastiscus tertius
ACCTCGAATGGTTGCGGTTAGGCATTGACCTCGAATGGTTGCGGTTAGGCATTGACCTCGAATGGTTGCAGTTAGGCATTGAGCCTCGAATGGTTGCGGTTAGGCATTGACCTTGAATGGTTGCGGTTAGGCATTAACCTCGAATGGTTGCGGTTAGGCATTAGGGTTAGGATAGGTTGTTGGCAATGGGCTAACTCCAGGTCTGAAAAGTGAAGCCAATGTGGAAGTTTAACCCTTTCACATTGTGCTTTCAGTTCATGAAAGTTAATTATGACCTTTTTTGTCGCCTATTCAGCGTTCAGTTGTACTTAGCTCCACCCTCTCATGTCATCTGTAGTTGCAAAAAAACAACATGACGACAGCCAAAATGCCGAACTCAAGGCTTCAGAACGGCAGTCCCCAAACCAATGGGTGATGTCACGGTGACTACGTCCACTTCTTGTATACAGTCTATGGTCGTCAGGCGGCGAGTTTCACAAGAGCTTTTTGCAAGTGTTTGCATGTTTTCGCCATTTTGGTGGTTACCTTCTAGACACGACCCTCTTCCTGTCACTGTCTTGAACTTCAGTCTGTTTCTCATTTTAACCACAAATAAATATTGTTTCACACAGTGACTGTACCTTCTGCTCTCTAACCGGAGTGTCCTTGTGGCTCAGTTGGTTCAGATACATACCATGTCTCCAGGAAGTTGCTGTTATCTGTTCCCATTCCTCTTCTTGCTCTTCAACAAAAAAAAAAAGATGTGAAACGAAATAAAGTGAAGACAGGGAGTGGGAGTATTGTAGTGCTGTAGTGCTTTTATCTGTCATGATGTTAAAGTCTCTCTTTGTTAGCCTTCCTCTCTGTATCGTTCTCTTGCACTTTGATGTGCCATGTCGAGTTTTGTGTCTCTTTTATCTGCTGAGGAGCTTTCCCGGTTTTGACTTCCCGTTCAAACACACCCACGCGTGTACACATAAGCCTAAATTCTTTTACTTATGTCCTCCTGAAGACCTTTCATTTCACTGACCACATTAATATCCTAACCCTGAAAACAAAAGACTAGTCTACACTGACCTCTTGAAGAAGTGAAAACAGACCAAGTTGACTTTATTCAGGGCATACATGTCAAGTCAATGGAAAGACAATGATAGAGATGAATAGATGGAGATTTACTAAAGTGCCACAAACTGATGTAAAGACCCATCAGGTTAAAGCTGTACTAATCAATATTTGTTACATTAGCAATGGATAATAATAATGGATAAAAATAACAATGAACCCACAGAGAATGATCACCTGACTCTGCAGCTCCCCTCAGCTCTCTGGACCTTTTTAGCATTTCTTAGCTTATTGTTTTGGTTCAGTCTCACGGCTCTCATTAACCTCGTTTTCAGACACAGCAGGACTTTCAGCAATATAAGCTCTGAAATCCAACTGTACGCTACCTGCTCGGCATCAAACAGCAGCTAGATACAGGTAGCGACAAGTGGCTATAGTGAGCATAGTGAAACATTTCAGGCTGTTCTCGTACACCGTGGTTAGCTATACCTACGACAGGTAATGCACAGTAATTTCTATGTATCCCATGAAATCAATTTGTATGTAATCCACGTAATCGTGAACGATTAAGTATAAAGAGCAACAAACCGCCACATATTGAGGAGGTCAGGGTGGATGGGTGGGTCAAAAAACACCAGACTTTCGCCCAGGAGACCGCTGTTCGTGTTCCGTGTAAAACCAGACGTCAACGTTGGTTTATTTGTTACGTAACTTCTGTACTTAAGTAATGCCACTTCCATAAGTATTTTAACCCAAACGTTGACTTATTTGTCACGTAACTCCCGTACGTAAGTAACGCCAATTACGTAGTTATTTTAACCCAAACGTTGACTTATTTGTCACATAACGTCCGTAACTAAGTAATGCCAATTCCGTACTTATTTTAACCCAATCCACAATCTTTTCCTAAACCTAACCAAGTTGTTTCCTTTGAAGACGAAAGTTTATTTTGAAAAGACTGTATGCATGTTAAGTTGTGGATATTGACACATGTTGCTGGACATTTGTAGGAAAACACACAAAAAAAAAGGAGGAATAACTTTTTGTAAGCTATCATACGAACCGTTGTATAAGGACACGTTGAGCATGTAGCCGCTAAAGAGGGTGAATATTGAACTAACATCTGTGAGGTGACCACAAGCACAACTCCAAAATGAATAATAATGTTGCGCCATCTCAAGCAGGTCACCTAAATAAGCAACGTTTTTATTAACACGTTCACTTTATCGACTTTAAATGTTGTGTTCACAGCTTGTTGCACGGGCCAAAAATATCAATTAATGCAACTTAAATTAGTTATTCATAATATTTCGGAAAGAAATGCCGCATGACGTAAAATAAGTAAAATTTCTAGTTGCCAGAAACATCAACTTGCATAAAAAAAAAAAATACTGAATAGTCTAAGCATGAGCTGTTCTACACTAATGCAACACTCAACACACACAACTGTCAGTGTCTTATCTGAAAACACCATAATCAAGCCAGTGGACTTTGTCTTCAGTTATATAAAAAACTGTATAACATAGTCCTCCCCAGGTCATGTTGTTGTTGTTAACCATACGACTGCTTGATATTCAGACACTTTCAATTACATTACTCAGAAATAAGGCACTTCTCAGACTGAATATCTTTTTTTGGGGGGCGGGGGGGAAGAGTTTCAGCCAGAATAAACACTCGCTGCTGTCTAGATGACTTATCTGTATGAACTCGTTGCCTCCTCCTGTGCCATAACAAGATGTCCACATGGTGACTCCACCTCACACACCCAAGTAATAGGAATGAAAAATGGTAACGATTGGGTCCATCTGCAGCATTAAAGTCAGTGGTGTTTTCTGTTTCAGCCCAAGTTTATGATTTAATCTTTCAAGACAGGTGTGTTTTTTTTCCATAAAAATCGTGCTTGGTGCAGCTTTAAATTTCCATGAGCCACATATTGCCCTTCACGGTGACAGCTTTTTTATTGTATAAATGTCTCCACAGGCGCTGAGTGTCATCAGTGAGGTAGGAGACCTCCTTCAGCTCAAGTATTCCCGACACAAAATACAGCCGTCTATGACGCGGCCCTTTGACGATAACATGTACGAGGACATCGACGACTGATGAGCCGCTCCTCACCCTCAAAGCGGCGTGAACCAGAACAACCCCAGAAAAAAAATACAGAACGGGTCAAGACGGATCACAAGTCTTCCACAGGGGTCCCCAAGACGTGCACAGGTGCCCCTCGTCACTAGCTTGCCATAATGTAACCCCCAACAAACGGAAAACACTATCGTCTAATTCTACTTTGCCTTACATAAACACGCAGGACTTGGTGGTGCACACATTGGAAAAACAGCACTTCTGCTTTTTTCCCTGTGTACTTTTTATTGCTTTTTATCATTTTGTGTCTTAAGAATTTTAGTTGTGTGTGTGTGTTTGTGTGTCTGCGGTGCTTGTAGCATTTGTCATGTTAAGCCTTGTGGTTATGTGTTTGTGAAGTGGACAAATGCCAACTTTCCAATTGTCTCTGAAATTGTAAGCCGCTGGGATTTTTATTTTTTTTTTTTTCATATTATGGATCTAAAGTGAACTTTAACGGGGTAAAGTTAGATTACTTTTTTAAACAAAAGGCTTGTTCTTTCATCCAGTGCCGTTCAGATCAGTGATCATTGCCATATGCAGAAAGCACTGCATGTTGCAATGTTTGCTCAGGACCATGTGAGCGACCGGATTTCATCCCTGTCGGTCTGTTTCTTGGCAAGATATCATAACCAAGTGAAATGGATTTTAAGGATTATGTATTTAATGATCCAGATCTGGATCTTTCTGCCATTGGACGATTGTAACATTATACTGTATTCATGTGCTGATGGGAGAACCCCCAACAGCCACCTGGCATTTTTTTTTTTTAAGACTTGTTACTGGTGGCAGTGCACACTCTACTAGGGAGCTTCTAGTTTTGGTGGAAGTGGTTTTGCATATTAAAACAGGTAGAACTTTTCCCCATTTTTTTAGGCCGATTTTACGTTTTTTTGAACCAACCAACATTTTCATCATATTACATTGTCGTCATTCCATCCTTGGTTTCATCTAGACAGCATAAAAAAAATTTAGAACCTCAGAGTTAAGCGTGGCATTTCCATCAACGGTGGTGTTGATGGAGCACTTCAAAATAAAGTTGCCAAATTATCAGAATACATTGAACAGCAAATAGCTGCTCTCTTTCTAGAGTTAGATGAGAAGATCAATTCCACTTGGCTTAGCGTAGCCCAACGAGAAATGGTTCCTCCCCAAAAAAATACAAATTGTCATTTTTACATTTTGGTTTTTGTACCAATTAAACTTTATGCTAAGTTATGCTAATAACCTGCTGACTCTAGCTTCATATTTATTGCACAGACACAAGAGTGGTATCGATCTACTCATTGAAATTCAAACAAAGCAAATAAGTGTATTTACCAAAATGGCAAACCATTCCTTTTAAATTTGAACCAGTGGACTGTCAGGTTAAATATCTAATACTTTCTGTAGTAAGCTAATTTACTTAGCATTATGAGCATTCTTGAAAAACTCATAAAAACTCTCTTGAACTACAGCTTGACAACTTCATTTGCTTCAACTAACACCAGCTCTGGGTCAGTGCAACAGTGCCAAAATGGAAAGTACTAGTGAGCATGTCATTACCGGTGTTATCGTAGTGTAAGAGAGTAAATTGCCCACACACAGAGGAAAAACCCCGATGCTGCACAGCTCCAACAATCAGAGGTTGATAACTTCTTAAACCTACTGTACATGGCATTAGCAAAATCCATCAAAATGTTACATTTTCAGCAAACATATCTGTATCCATTCCAAATGGAAGAAGAAAAACACTTTTAAATTAGTCTTACTTTTTTCATTCAGGCCAACATGTGTCCAATATATACAGTCCAGTTTATTGGTATCAAGGCTCTAGTTTAAAGGGTAACTACGCCCATTTTCATAATTCATACATGTTATTCCTATGGTCTAAGACAGTCCAAAAATATAAGTAAACACGAAAAACTCTCTCCCAAATCCAAAAACTAGAGTGCTAAAACTCAAACTTGTGATATCATAAGGTATAAAGTCTGGAACTGCTCCATATACAATGAATTGGGAGAGTAATAATGCCAATAATGATGTCTCACCCCTTTTTTATAGCATTAAATAACTAATTAAAACCAAACCTAGCAGAAAAATTAACACTTGAACATACATCAGCGTGATAAGAACTACCTAAAATGACAGAAACCATCTTTGGGAAAATGTGTTGTGCTTTGACTTTTTAGTTTGGCCCATGTCCCATCCACTAGCATCCCATCCGATCAAGATGTTTTGGCTTCACTTTTGGGGAGCTTTCATCTCGTCCAACTTTATATACAGTCTATGGTACATTTTCTGTTTAACAACTGAGAGCACTACAATACAATAAAGCTCATTTGAAAACAAACATTCTCTGGGTCTACAAATTCAGCCTCCAATACATTGTCTATGGAGCAGCTCCAGACTGTATACCTGATGACATCACAAGTTTGAGTTTTAGCACTCTACTTTTTGGATTTGGGAAAGAGTTGTTCATGTTTACTAATATTTTTTGGACTGTCTTAGACCACAGAAATAACATGTTTGAAAATGGGTGTAGTTCCCCTTTAAAGCTAGATGAGTTTAATCCCTCCAGGAAGTGCAAAACATTGAAATTATATTTAGATACTTACTTACGCGAGGTAAAACAAGGAGAAAATCTAATTATCTACCACTGGTGTGGATGTGATTCAGCGCTGGTTGTAATATCCTTTATTTCTGCCCTATCTCTTGGGTGCTTATTAGTAATAATCTCATTGCTCTATGTCTGATAATGTTTAATGCCTTGTAAAACAAAGCGCTATCTTTGTGCTGTGACTTAAAAGGCGTTCATATTTTCAATCAGTGTGTGACCAAGGATGGGTGCGTGTGCTTGTTTGCATGATTTCGGGTATTAATGTGTGCTTTACTCCACCTTTACCTCGCTTTCCTTTCACGTACTGTACATGCCTGTCTTTTGAACTCTTGGTTTATCTTTACATTGTGCTACTGAGCTTTGGGACAACAAACACTCCTTAAACAAAGGCAGCTGTAAAAAGAAAACCCACATGCATACATTCACACTTGCATGTATGCACACTGACAAGTATTGTGTAACCACTCGTTCCTCATACTAATGCATGTACAGTAAGAAATAGTCATTGAAGCTGCTCTGCATCACAGCCAGTGGTGCTCAATGGTATACACTGTTCTGCTAGATGTGACTATTTTTTTTTTTTAATGTTGTCATAAAAATTCACTTCATTCCAGAGAAAGTTAACAATGTCTGTCTGGGCTCTCAGAAGGTTCTTTATCTTTTCTTCTATATCTGTGTTTATCTACCCGATTTGACTGTTACCAGGCCATTAAATAGGCGTTATTTGTCGCTATAAGCACCATAGATGTGGGTCATTGGGTGCCTACTATGCCTACTACGTTGTAAAAGTGAAAGTGAAACTTAAAAGCAACATGTTCTAACACGTAAAACTAAATGAAACGTCACATTTTGAACACATACAAAAAGGCATCTTTAGGTTTAGACGACAAAACTACAACTTCATTAGGTTTAGGCAAAAACAAAATGGTTTAGGCAATAAAACTACAACTTCTTTAGGTTTAGACAACAAAACTGCAACTTCTTTAGATTTAGGCAAAAAAAATGAGGTTAGACAATAAAACTACAACTTTTTTAGGTTTAGGCAAAAAAACAGTTAAATTTAGGGCAAAACATCATGTATTTGGTTAAATTAACTACAGACACAAAGACAACTACACATTGTTGGTTTTGATACAGAATGCAAACTCCAGTCTCCTTGGTAAAATCCCTGTGTTTTGTGTCCCATCCATCATCCCTGACCTCCACCCCTTATGGAGTTTCACACTGTGTATACTACAGCGCCTGACTTCTGCTTCTGCTCTTGTCACGGTTGCTAGAGGTCGCTGTCGTGTTCTTTTTATACCTTCTTTCAGCGATCTACCATGTGAATAAATGATAAAACCTACTAGTGGGTGTAGTAGGCCCCTACTGACCCACATCTATGAGGCTTATAGCGACTGATAATGCCTATTTAATAGCCTGATAATGGTCTAATCGGCTGGTTTATCTATCTGTTACTGTAAATGGGAGATATTTATGTTATTTAGTTTCCTTACTACAGAAAAAAAGTATCAAAACCTAAATCTTGGATTTACAAATGATTGTCCACGAGCTAAAAGCTAAGAGTTACAATGCTACTCATATAGATACAGATTGTCTTTTTTATATATTTTTAAGTTTGTGCACAAAGTCATCAAATGATACTAAAAGCAGGCATTTAGAGCATATTTTAATATAAAAATAGAATTATGTAAAACCCAGAGACTGTAAGGCCTGATGTCTTAATGATGCTATTCTTAATATAACTTAAATCTCTACAGTACCTTAAGAATGATTGGTACTTGATAAACAAGAACCAGATGTAATCCATTTGGTCCTACAGTATGTTCCCTTAACAATCTGAACCATTAAACCACTTTGGTCTTGAAAACCATACTGTATGCACAAAGGCAGGAAAACCTGTGAGATTTATTGGTATAAGATGGTCCCAATATTTTGTACAAAGTTTATATTGTTTCACTGAAAAGGAGCTATTCATAATATTTTGTTTACTATAGAGTTACGTAGGAACGATGCTTATCACTGTTACTGGCAGCCTTTGTTGAAAGCGCTCGAGTGTGCCATTAATGGAGGCAATCATTTCAATGGTTGAGTGCAAGTTCCCACACATCAGAGATAATTATTTTCTGATACAGTGCCTTTTGAAGCAAATGATTTTCTAAGAATTCTGATTATCGTTAAGTGTCATAACTTGGATTGTTCATCTCTTACAGTCTCGTTTGACTTCTTTTACTACCTTGTCTTCAACAGTACTTCTAATTAGCACTGGATGTATTCTCTGTGTTGACTAATTGCCATGCATTTGATCATAGAAAATGCACTATTTGCAACATATCAGCAAATTATTAATATGTAAAGTGTCACCCATGTTGATGATATCAGTAGATCATTAAAACAATAAAGTCAAAGCGGTTTTTAATTGCCTTCAGTGTTGTTAAGACTCATCTTTAACCCACCTAGATAACCTGATAATTTCATCAGATATCCTTTATTGTCTTTTCTCTTCTTTTCTCTCTGCTCACCATTCAGATTGGTGTACCTAATAAACTGGTCACTGAGCACTGCATGGGCAGTATAGCATATAAATAACAATGCTGTTTTACATGTAATGATGAGGGTGTGTGGTTAAAAGAATTTGGGTTCTGGCAAAAAGCCATTTTTAATGATTGATATCAACAGATCAATTACAAATTCAAACATTTCTGACAACATGTTTAACTTTTGAACTACTAAATTACTTTATACAAATCTATATGTCTAAAACAAACAAAAGTCTTGTATCTGGTGGATACCTACAGTACCATTTAAATAAGTATGTACATATATCTACAGTGGGGGTTTTTTCAGACAGCTACAGTGAGTATACATATTGAGCATAATACAAGACAAGTGTTGTTTATTAACAGGTATAACACCCAACAAGGACGCATGAAACAACATATGTATGACAGATATGATTTCGCACCCATAAGGCTTTAAAGGCGCCACGTAAAATTAAGAATTCCAATATGTTCTTCAGTAAAGTTCAATCAATATTTGTGAACATGAGCTACTCGCTCTCAAAGCCAGAAACAGGAGGAGTAAGTCTCAAACTTGTGATGTCATAGGGTATGTACTGTTTAGCTGTAAAATGAGAAAGTTTGTGACCCGGCAGCCATGTTGAGATCTCTTGAGGAAATACCAAGCACCGCCCACCAGACGGAGCAAACTTTCTCATTTTACAGCTAAAATCTGCACTACAAGATGTTTCTGAAAACATCCGAGGAGAGAAATAGGCATTACAGTGACAGAATATTGATTCATATTTGATCAGCGCTGCCTAGTTTGACCATTTGATCGGAGTTCGCGAGTGATTGACAGCTGCCTCCGTTGAATGAACAGCCAATAGGAACGCTCTCTCTCTGAAATTACCTGTGATTGGCCAAAGTCTCTTGTTATGGGCTAGATTTTTTAAAGCCTGAAAACAGAGCCATGAGGAGGTGTAGAAGTCTAGTTTTCTCTCAAAACACTTGAATTACAATTTGCTGAAAGTTTATTTTTGCCAAATGAGGCCAAAAGTATTCTGCCTACTGCAGGTTTAAGTTAAGATAAGATAGGATAGGACACACCCGTGAGTTTAGGACTTGCTTATGTAATAGAAAGATCCTATCTTTGAAACTTAAGTTAAACAGGGAAAGCAATTAGGGCATTTTTCCCTGTGGCCTCATTACAGAAAAATGAGGGTGGGTAATAAAGTCATGAGAGTAATTTAATGTTAATATAACAATAATTAAAAGTAATTGTTTTAATCAAGAAAATTTCTTTTTAAAAGGGTATTTGTGTGATTTACAGGCATCACCTATAGTGATTTCTGCTTGTTTGTGCAAACTCATTTCTCTACAGCCTCTGTATGTGGTCTAGGTTTGAGTATCAAGAACTGATAACATGGCTGTAAAAGTTTTTTTTTTCTTCTTCTTCTTCTTTTTTTACAGTTATTGATAACCAATGACTCAAAGTACGACCAATCCCTGCCCATCAGGATGTTTGCATAACTGCCTTTTCATCCAGCAGTATTTAAACCTCAAATCCAACGTCTCTCCTTCTCACTCTTCGGTCCGGCAGCTCTTTCATTCACGACTCCCTCCTCGCTTTCTGACAATCAGCTTTGCTGCAAAAATGGCCACTGTTGGTAAGGTAGGTACATAATTCAATATGGGCGTATACTCTTATGTATAAATGTGATGTTTAAATGAGTTTTTCAGAGTATGGTAGTATAGTGAAGTACTGTATAGACGGTATAGGAAAACAAAACATCAGACAACAATGCAACAAACTTTATAATGATACATTTTACTTGAATATTATGAGATTTTTAAGTTAATGTTTTCATATAATGTGGATGGGTGGAATAAATGAAGGTGATAGCTGACAAAGTGTTTCAGAGACATTATGTCCTGTATGAATCTAGAGAAAATCCTTTATACCACCCAGGGAAGAGTACATTTTAAAAAGTGTGGAGCCCCCTTTTGACATTTTTTGAGAAACCTATTGCAGTATTTAATTTTATTTAATTTTATTTAATTTAAATTTTATTTGACTATACTTTATTTTATTTTTATTTATACAAAATTATTATATTATATTTTTATTATTTCCTGACTTATTTGTGGATATTCTCCCTGTATTTTCTACAATTTTAATTTTATGTATCCATGATTGAGAATCAGTTATGTCTTATGTGGTCAGCTGTGGTTGTCTGTGTGTATATTGTTATTAGGTGCGATTGATGTGTTGTGTCACGGGTGAGTGTTGTTCAGAAACAAAAATAAAAACTTTCCCTGTATAGTGACTGTTCTTTTGATTATCAACAATTAATAAAAAGACCTTTGACAAAAAGTGTTTCAGTGCTCTCATAGGCAGTGTTAATGTCATTTTCTTTGCACATGCATGTTTATTTCACTCAAACCAGCATAGAAATATAATTTTTACTGCAATAAAACATGTATAATAATGCAGTAAAATATCATTCTCTTTCTGTCCTCATCTGCCTTAGTGAAATACTACATGTCCTTCTTTGACCTGACACACAGTTACAAACTTTCCAGACGTTTTTTGCGCAACTGTGGATATTGGCAAAGATGAGGGGGTAGTCAGCCAAAAAAGATCCCAGTGGAAATCCAAGAATTCATTGCGGTTCCACAATGGGATTTAAAAAAAACAGACTACAACGTTTATCAAGTGTGACAACAAGTGGTTTTCCAAAAACCTTGTGTGAACTGCTGCTTTTCATGTGATGTTTGCTTTTTCAGGACGAGCTCTATCAGAGAAATGGAAACCACCTGTGTACCTATGTGGAACCCCTTTGGTTATGTTTGTTTTCCATGGTGGCGTATAAGTCAATTTGTTGCCTCTAGATTAATGTTGGCCTTGAAATCATAGTACAGAGAATAGTAACATTTCATCTATTGCTCAACCAGGCGTAGTGAAATACAGGGCTTGAAGGGGTTTCCGGGAACTGCCATAGCCTCCTTTCCACATAACTGTGGCAGTGCCCAGTAATGTGAGATTTCATCCTGGTGTCATTGCCCTGTAGGTCATCAAATGCAAGGCAGCAGTGGCCTGGGAGCCCAACAAGCCTTTGGTGATGGAGGAGATTGAGGTAGCTCCGCCCCAGGCTAACGAGGTCCGCATCAAGGTGAGAGACGTCCACTTTCAAGACTTAACACATGTACATACACAAGGTGGTGTCTTACTGCACTTTTGAGTAAGGTAACAAATGAATGAAGTTTAGAAGTGAGCAGTTATTGATGACTTTTAAGACTCAACCAACCAGAAATCCATAATGATATAATCTTCTGGATGTGCAGTGGAGGGGGTAAATAGGATGGCTCTCCAATAGTGTTCATACCCGGTCCAAGTACAGCACTGAAGCTTCATAAGTGATCTTTATTTTTGTGTTTTTGGTCATAAACCGTAAAAGCCATAACCTTAGCCAAGAAAATAATGACTAAATGTAGGTAAACAAGTACTATTTAAGAGCTTAAAGGCAGAATTGTCGGTTAGGGTGCTCACCAGTGGTCGAAAGTCAACCCCAGATTCACTCCCGTTTTGGAACGAGCTTTGTCCGCTTGCTGTTTTGCCTGTTTACGATCTGGCAACTGGTCGTTTTTCTAGAGGTTGACGCCCAGAAATGTCCCGATCACAGGAAAATAAGAAAATTGTTCGTGTCTCATGTGAAATCACAAGTCAAAGTTGCTTTATTTGCCACGTAACTTCTGTACTCATGTTACAGCACTTTCAGAGTTATTTCAACCTAAACGACGATCTTTTCCTAAAGCTAACTAAGTAGTTTTTGTCAGGTAACTTCCGTACTTCCGTACTGAAACTAAGTAATTTTGTTGCCTAAACAAGTCGATCTTTTCCTAAGCCTGACTAAATAGTTTGTTACCTAAGCCTAACCAAGTCAATCTATTCCTAAACCTAACTAAGTAGTTTTATTTTGAAAAGACTGGAGTGAAAATTGACACGTGCGTCACGTGTTGCTGGACATTCGGAAGAAAACGCACGAAAAATACATTGTTGAAAGTCGTGCTGAGAAAAAGAAAAAAGGAAAATTTGTGTCTATGTACATGAATCAAATAGATTAAATTTCGTGACTATTTCATGAACTGTGGCGACACCCACTAATTTTGTCAGCTGAAATTACAACTGTTGCAGATTTTATCAGCTGTTGAAAACGGTATATCTGGTTGACTTTTTAATGTTTCCAGCTGACTCATTTTAAACCAAGAACCCTGAAAAGGAGTCTGGCTACATTCAGTAAATCATATTTTGCTGAATGACTGAGGCTAAAGCTGCATGTCCCAGGCAAAAAGTTAGCATCCTCACCAGCTGATTATCCACGGTATCCAAGACATTAAGATAAAGAAACAGCATTATTCTTGTATTGCAGTGTTGAGCTAGTCAGTCCTAATATTATAAGTATGACCTGGAAAAATGTAAAATTAGATTTCTTGTCTGCCAAATTGTGTAATTTATTATTAACGTTACAAGATAAACAGATTTTAGGATGAAGACTAACTAAGTGAAACACTATCTCTGATAACAGGTTTGGCTGGAGATGCTGGAGTGTAAACTCCCCCAAACCCAATAAAGGCAGGACACACTAATGTTACCGTACACTCTGATGTTGAATTAGCGCTAGTAGCATCCAGGAAATACAATGGTTGAGCTATTGTCAACAATTTTTTTACAAAACCTGTAACCCTACAAAATGTACTTAGCTAACGAAATGCTCCCTTGCCTTGGAAGTAACACCCAGCTTTTACTTTAATTAAGTAAGCCAGACATGCTAATGTTTGCATCTTATGTTAGGGCCAGTAGGCAATTTGTTAATTGTTAATTCGGGGGGATAGACCCGGTTGTTCCGTTCACCCACAACTAGCGAACCGCCCCATAAATGACTCTTTTGGTTCTATAGTTTAGAGAATATTATAGATCCAAAACGAAAGAAGGGCAGGATTCAGAGAAAAAGTCGCAATTACAAATGCGTCTGCTACTTGAGCACCGCGGACAGCGCCATGGATTCATCAATACACAGCACAGTTTGGCTATTGATATTTCAGAGCTATAGTTGGGGCCGTAGATTCTAACTTGCACAAATATCAGACAGGTAAAGGATCAATGAGTCAGGCAGACTAGACTAACATATTCATCTAAACAACCCCTCTGCCCCTGCATGCTCTCTGCTATTGGCAGGTAAACAAGAAGGGGACGCATTTTGGGCATTTTGCTAACAAAGGGGATGGCATTCCATCCTCACATCGTCGACTGGTTAGAGCTGATAACACACAGTTTCATCTGTTCCTTAAACTTTCACTCTTGATTTTGGAAAGATATACCACCTTCCAAGTTCCTTCGATAAAGAGGTTTCGCTTTCAATCAAGCTCCATGCCCACTGCTTCGGCATGTGGAGAAATCCAGAGCGTGACAGGCCTGTCCGTGCCCACAGCAGCTACGGTTGCTTTGCTATAATTTCAATACACAACTGTTCAAAAGAAACAGTGTTCATTGTGTGGTCGTTGTCTTCGGTGCAGATTGTGGCAACCGGTGTGTGCCACACGGACCTGTATCATCTGTTCGAGGGTATGCATAAAGACGGCTTCCCAGCGGTCCTTGGCCACGAGGGAGCCGGCATCGTGGAGAGCGTCGGGCCTGGAGTCACTGAGTTCCACATAGGTCAGTTAAAGCTTACAACCCAAACAGCTCATGTTTTTTTCCCTGTCAGACTCCCTGTTGCAGCAGTAGCAATGGGTACACCAAGGCATATTTGTGCCATTCATCACAACAAACCTATTTTTACATTTGATTTTTTAAGTTGGCCTAAAATTCATTTGACACGGCAACATTGTTTTTGTCTTTCAGGTGACCATGTCATCCCTCTGTTCATCTCCCAGTGTGGAGAATGTCGCTTCTGTAAGAGTCCCAAAACCAACGAGTGTGACAAAGGATGGTGAGCTCATCTTAATTGAATCAAGCCAGGATGTGTTTAGGTTCATTAGGTTAAAGACCCATTTGAGGGTGCATTAACATTTTGTGTCTCTACGTTTGTCATAGTGCCCACTTTGTCAGAAAGAGCAACTTTTAGGTGTTGTGTGATGATGACACAGAATAGATTGTTTGGGTAATCTTTTGGCAAATTATTATGTATTAATATAACGAATGTCCGTTACACCCTCTAACAGAACAGGAGCGATGCAAAAAATTGAGTGTCAAGTTCTATTCTCATTTGAATAAATCCTCTATCCAGGGCTGCTTCTGCTGCTGATGTGATGTCAGACTCGGACTCCAGGTTCACCTGTAAGGGAAAGAAGGTGCTGCAGTTTATGGGAACCAGTACCTTCTCTGAGTACACTGTGGTTAACCAGATTGCCGTGGCTAAGATTGACCGGGCTGCACCTCTGGACAAAGTCTGTCTCCTTGGGTGTGGGGTCTGCACAGGATATGGAGCAGCAGTTAATACTGCTAAGGTGTGTATGTTTGACTGTTGGGGATAGTCCAACATGTTCGGTTTGGGCTAATACTTGCTGGTATGAATTCACATTATTTAGGGAGAACTAGTGTTTTAAGAATTGGGCCATTTTGACCACAGCGTGTTGTACTTTAGGTGGAACCGGGTTCCACATGTGCTGTGTTCGGCCTTGGAGCTGTGGGTTTGGCTGCAGTCATGGGCTGCAAGGTTGCAGGAGCCAAGAGGATTATCGCCGTTGACATCAATCCAGAGAAGTTTGAGAAGGCCAAGGTGTTCGGCGCGACCGAATTCGTGAACCCCAAAGATCACAGTAAACCCATCAACCAGGTGCTGTCTGACATGACCGGAGGAGGAGTGGACTTCTCCCTGGAATGTGTCGGGAATGTGGGAGTCATGGTGATTATTTTCTCAGTTGCTCTGCAGTTTTGATACCCTATACGTTTTACAAGTCCACTGACTTTGTGCTGTTTCTCCATCTAGCGCAGTGCCTTGGAGTCTTGTGTGAAAGGTTGGGGTGTCAGCGTGCTGGTTGGCTGGACAGACATGCACGACGTTGCCACCCGACCCATTCAGCTCATCGGTGGACGTACATGGAAGGGTTCCCTGTTTGGAGGTGAGACGCCTACCAGTCAAATATGACCATCCCTACTAACGAATGACACTACTACAACTGTCACAGTAACAGGTTGTCAAATTTTGATTGGTTGTCAATCTCAAAAGACCAGGACTTAATAGTATGTAGTAGTAGTAATATGAGCGACAAAGTGAGTCCATCTCTAATGGGTTTCTATCATAGCCCATAGACATGATTTCATATCCCATGAAATCAATTTGTATGTAATCCACGTAATCGTGAACCATGTTGTATAAACAAAGACAAGTTCTGCGTAGTGGATGGGTGAGTCAAAAAACACTGGTCTTCTGGACTTTCGCCCAGAAGACCAGTGTTTGTATCCTGTGTGAAATCAGAAGTCAACATTGATTTATTTGTCACGTAACTTCTGTACTTATGTAGCCCCACTTACATAGTTATTTTAACACAAATGTTGATTATTTGTCACGCAACTTCCGTACTAAAGTAATGCCACTCTTGTAGTTATTTGAAATCAAACATTGATTTGTTTGTCACGTAACTTCTGTATTAAGTAACGCCACTTACGTAGTTAAAAGGGACCTGTTATGCTTATTTTCAAGTGCATACTTTATTTGGGGTTTCTACTACAGCATGTGTGCATGCTTTAATGTTCAAAAAACATTTAAATTGTCTCATACCAGCTGTGCTGCAGCACCCTCTGTCAGAAACGCTGTTTGAGCTCCAGCCCCGCAACTCGAAAAGCCCAGTCTGCTCTGATAGGTCAGCTGGCCCACTGTTATGATCGGTCAACCGAATCAAACACTTTGGACTACGCTTCAGCTCCGCTTAAACTAGCTTCTTTTGAGGGCATGCCAAACTGGCTTTATGCAAATGTGTTACTTGGTGACATCACCGCGTTACAGAAGAAAAGGCAGGACTTCAAGCAACGCATTTCAGGCAGTTCAGGAGCAGTATTTCTGTGGAAAATGAACTCTGTTTGGCGTGGACTTTGTAACTTTGGAGACCTTTTACATGCACAAAAAAATATATAACAAAAGAAAGATGCACAAAAGCATAATAGGTCCCCTTTAACCCAAACCATGATCTTTTCCTAAACCTAACCAAGTAGTATTGTTGACTAAACCTAACCAAATTATTTCCTGTGAAGACGGAAGTTAAATTTGAATGCATGTAAGGAGGGGAAATTGACACGTGTTGCTGGACATTCATAGGAAAACACACGAAAAACGAGGAATAACTTTTCGTAAGATATCATACCAACCATTGTATGAGGATACGTTGATTGAGATAAGACTCTATTTGATCTTATTTTATTATGTGTGTGTTCTCTGTGGCTCAGGATTTAAGAGTAAGGATGGCGTGCCTCGGATGGTTAAAGCCTACCAGGACAAGAAGGTGAAACTGGACGAGTTCATCACTCACAACATGACTTTGGCCCAGGTCAATGATGCCATTGAACTGATGAAGCGTGGCGAATGGTAGATTTACACTCCTATACTTTCTCCACCATTCATGATTTACTAACAAGCTACACAGATGAAGACTTAATCAGTGCAAATCCTCTAAATGTTGCTATGTTTTTTGCTCCACAGCATCCGGACGGTCCTGAGTGTTTCTCCACAATAAGACTGTGACCACACAAAAATCAGTTAATGGCCGGCAGCTATGTTATACCCAATCTCAATACAGTATTCATACACACAATACAATGCACATAATAAAGGCATCTATCAAACTATACACACTATATGTGCTTGACTTTGAAGACTCAACACTAGTCAGTGGATTACATGCAGATTGTGAGAATCATGTGCAGTGTTCACATAAGCAGATGGGTTATTTCTCCTGCCCAGGGAGACGACAGATGGAAATTAGCTAGTAAATCTGCTACAAAGCATCTTTTCTCTTTTTTGAGATTAATGCTTTTTGTATGTGGTCCCAGATACATTTAATAAACTAAACTACACTAAACTTGTTTGTGTTCTGCATTATGTCATTGTGTTGTTTGTCATTACTGTCTGAGCAGACGGTAACACACAGCCAGACAGCCGCCTGCTACACAACATAGACTTTGAACAACTAAGCTAATAATCTACAGAACTGAGTGATTAACTCCTACAAATCAACTTTTCTAGTTAGTTTTTCCTTGGGTGACATATTTACAATCCAACGCTATCATGTACTTTGCACTCTTAGTTATTCCTTGTCACATATTTCCATTACATTGTGCAAGAATGACTTACATTTGCAAAGTGTTTACGCGCAATCTGTTGCACTTAAATTCCCCCCAGTTCATCCTCGTCAATGTGAAAAAAAAAATAGCATCAGCAGTTTAACGGATTCAGCATTAATCAGATCACAGTGCTTTGCTTCAGATTGGGGCTGCGGGGATGTGTCACACTGACACCGAGAATCCCAAAACCAACACTCTACAAACACCAATTTATATTCTTTGGCAAGAATAAAGATTACAACGTTTTGGGACTTATATTCTAAATTATTCATTTAAAGATTGTTTTTAGTTATTATTAAAGGAAAAATAGAAAATGTAGTTGTGCCAACAAACCCAACTGTTCTCCTCCTCCTTTGTAACATATTCACTGTAATTTATTGCAAAGTACTTTATGTTCTTTAGTAGTAGAAAGCTGGATAATCGTCTTTCAGAGTGTAGCAGAGAGTTTGTATGATCATTAACCTTTAACCTGTAAAAGGACTCTTTGTAACTTCTTACACTTACACTCTTATAAATCATTGCGGGTCGGTGTTTCCTATGCGAGAAGCCTCACGTGTGGCTACGCTGTTCCAACACAGAAGCAGAAGAAGAACATGGTCAGGAGGCTGAAGCAGGACAACACAGAATCAGAATCGATTCATGGAGAGACCTTCGTCTGGTCAGCTAACATTACTGCCAAGTGGTTGAAATATAGACTGATATTGTGGTTTAAGCTGACGTGTGTCGCCTACTTATGTTGATCAATGCTCGTTCATGACGCGAGCAACAGGACGCTCACTTTTGTTGACAATTTCTAATTCTTACACAGAGTCCCTTTAACCTTTTTCATTAACTGTTCAACGTGTTCTCCTGCAACGGCTCATATGATATCTTACGGAAAAATTATTCCTCTTTTTTCGTTTGTTTTCCAACGAATGTCCAGCAACACCTATCAATTTCCGCTCATAACATGGATACAGTCTTTTCAAAATAAACTTCCGTCTTTGCAGGAAACAACTTCATTAGGTTTAGGCAACAAAACTACTTCGTTGGGTTTAGAAAAAACATTGACTTGGTTAGTATTAGGCAACAGAACTACTTCATTGGGCTTACGAAAAGATTGTGGTTTGAAATAACTCCGGATTCACTACTTCTCCCTACTGAATAAATGAGCTCATTTGCACCCATGATACAAGAGTGATGGCAGAGTTCCCAAACTTGTGGAGAAGTACATGAACAAGAATCCGAGAGTGGATCAATTTGTGACTCACACTCTGCCCTTTGAAAATATCACTGATGGTTCTGATCACATAAAGACTGGAAAATGGAGAGCCTCAACATTTTGTTTGTTATGTTAACGTGCGTCGTGGTCTATAGTGTCCCTCCGGGTTTGGTCTGTCGCAGGCCTTGTGCGTCGTCCCTGCTGTCCTCGGTCGAGGACAAAGCTGAGATATGATGAGAGGTGTGAGACAGGATTTTACAATCATTTGTTCCCTCAAGAGAGGCTGTATTTTTTTTTTTTTTACAAAGATAAGTGCAACAGTGGCTCATTAGATTACCCGGTTTGAACCCAGACGCGCCCGAAGACAATGCAGGTTATGTAAAAGTTCACATGTAGTTGAGAACAATAAACAAAGTCAGGCAAGGGTGAATGAAAGGCTGGAAAGTGATAAGAGAAAGGATTTATTGCGGGACAGGAGAGAGTGGCTAAAGAGACAGTAAGCAAGTTTAAAGATGCAATGCAACACCTCTCAAACACTGAGGCGATTCAGAATGTTTTACACAATACAAAAACCATTTCAAAGACAATGAAAGGAAAATAAAACAGAGTGGAAAAAATAAAAGTACTGTAATAAGACACTGACATGTCGAACTATTCCTTTAAAGCCTTTCTGTCTAACTTCTCTTTCAATAAGTCCCTAAGTCTCAATAGCTAATTGAAGCCTGGTGGTGTTTTGGAAGATATTTTTGGTGCAAAAGGAGATTTAAATTCAGTTATTGTGGTTGCTGATTGTTTATTCCTCACATCAGGCTCCAGATCTGTCGGCTTGATTTTGGTACAAGGGAACTCAAGGAAGTCCATGCCCGTTTTAATATCATACTGTTTACTGATGCAATATATAAACCAAAAGTCCGGGGTTGTCTCCTCCCCACTTCTGTCCTCTAGCTGCACTCATCCCCTAACTCCTCTCTCACTTGTTTACTCTGATCTTTGCAGCAAAAATGGCTACAGCTGGTAAGGTAAGTATAATCCAACATGTGGGATTCATCATATTTATGTGGTGTTTCAATCGTTTTTTTTTTTGTTTTTCTTTTGCAATATATACATTGATATGTCCTACGTCACATGACGTGTTTGACACACCTGTGTATTTATGCACACACATTAAAATGAAGACGCTATCCACGGTATTTAAACAAAACATCAAAAAGCAATGAAACAGTACCTCATTAATGAAGTTTATGATCGTTTATCATGTGAATATTGTTCATTTGAATGTGCTTCTGTATGGTGTGCAGTTCCCATTTGTGTATATGAGGCTCATTCAGTGGTCAGAGTGTGCTTTCCTGTGCAATATTTGACTGTATATCTGGTTACAGATATGTGATATACTGTATGTCAGTGATTCTTAAAGTGGGGTCCGTTGCACTCTGTCAGGGGGGCCGCAAAATAATTAGCTATGAATTATAACAATCTGCTGTGTCCTTAAAAAGTGCAGTAAAAAGTACCAAAAGTCAGCTTGAAACTGGTAAGTTTAAATATCTGGATTTATTCGGACTTTGCCAGTCAGGCTGCTGTTCCTTTTCAGAAAGTTTTTAAGATCAATCACTTGAAAAGTGCTGTCAAGTTGAGTCCAAATGCAATTTGAATAAAATGACCCTTTGTTTAAAAGTATGTACGTGATTAATAGAATTCAAATTGAAATGTGTTTCTGTTCATCACTATGAAACAGGTTTGAAGTATTTATGTTAAAAAGTTTCAGAATTCTAATAGTTCCAATGGCATTTAAGACTACAAATGGTATAGCAAAACGCTTAATCAGTGTTACAATTAAGAGGGGGTTCTTGGAAAATGTTTTCCCCTGTAGGGGGTCCCTGGCCCCAAAAAGTTTGGGAACCCCTGATAGATGTAATAGCTATGTTTCAGGGTATATTCACCTTAAAACACCCTGTCTTTCCGTCTCTTACTTTCTACCTCTATCTGTCTCTCTGTCCTCTCTGCCTCAGTGACTTATCTCATCCTGTTTGACTCGGTGCACAGTTTGAAACTATCAAAGTAGTCCGTTTTGTGGAACTGTTGATATTGGCAACGCTGAGGGGACAGTGGAAGCCCAAGATTTAATCATATTTCCACCGTGGATTTCCAATTTGATTTATCAAAACTGAAACAATTGATTTATTCAGTGGTTTATTTGCTGACCCAACATGAACTGATACTCTTCGGATAAAAAAAATAGATTTTTGTTCTTGTTTGTTTGTCAAATAACTCAAGAGTGGACTTTAAACTGGTGCTTTTCATGCTTTTTTTTTTTTTTTTTTTTTGCTTTTGCCAGGAGCAGCTGTATCAGAGACATTGAAACAACCTCACTTGCTGTTAACATTCACAAGTAATAAAGTAATAAAAAAGACATGCAGGGAGGATGTGAAACCCATTTCTTTGCTTGACATGAAACTATTTTAGCGTGGGTTTTCTCCAGGTTCTCCGGCTTCCTCCCACAGTCATGCAGGTTAGGCTTATTGTTGACGCTTGATGAGTGTTAGCGTTGAATTATAGCACAAAGGATTGCAGCATTATATCCCAGTTCTTGCTCATGTAGCATGTTGTCTTTTACAGCATAACAATAGTTATGTTGCTTTACTTATCCCCGTTTTCCCTCAGAGTACATTAAGGGTTCAGAGTTCAACAAAGGGTAGTGGCAATGTGGCTTTTTTTTGAGAAACCCTTCCTAATATGGTTTAACAGTCCCCAGTAGTATTTGTCTTATTTCATGTTGGGTAATTCCATGTGGTGTCACTGCCCTCTAGGTCATCAAATGCAAGGCAGCAGTGGCCTGGGAGCCCGGCCAGCCTTTGGTGATTGAGGACATCGAGGTAGCCCCGCCTCTGGAGAACGAGGTCCGCATCAAGGTGAGAGACGTCCACCATCACAACAAAACACCTGGACACACATGTCAGTGGAGCAAAATCTAGTTAGAATCGAAGACATAAAATAGTGCAGCAGCTAAAACATAGGAACCGAGATGTAAACAGGCTGTGCAGTAATGTAGTATATACATACATAATGAGAACAGAAGTAATAAATATACATGATGCAGGGCAAACTGCTGGCCATTGGAGTGCCCCAAGCGTAATTGCTTGAGGTGCGTGAAACCACGATTGAGAGCTACAAGTTAAACCTTAGACCTTAAATTTCTTGATCTAAACAAAACATAAACAGTGATAGATCAATTAGAAAAGCATACACACTTATATACAAATTTGTTATGAAAATAAAACATTTCAATTGTCTTCTAAAATACCACTACTATAAAGAAAAATCAGAGAAACACAAACCAAATGTGCAATTGCATTGCAGCACACTGTACAGTTGCTTAAGCTACAAATAGATTGTAAAATGATGCAGATAGAATCCAGCAACGAAATGAAAGTTTAGTTTGTTATACATCTACATGAATGAGGTTATTCTACGGTACCACATCAGCTGGTTCATCATGACATTGCCACTCTCTCAGTCATATAAGATCCTGCTTAGTTGAACTTACAAGGTCCATTTAGCAATATGGTTGATATTAACATTTAAAAAACTGTCAATATAATGTGAAAGCATTGCTGGTACTGCCAAACCCACTGAGAGTGAACCCTCTCCTCAGCGTGCCCCTTGCCCATCTTTGTGTTTTCATTGTTTGGTTATTATCTTTGGTGCAGATTGTGGCGACTGCTGTGTGCCATTCGGACCTGCACCACCTTTTTGAGAGAATGGATAAAGACGGCTTCCCAGTAGTCGTCGGCCACGAGGCAGCCGGCATCGTAGAGAGTGTCGGGCCTGGAGTCACTGAATATCAGCCAGGTCAGTTTCAATTGGTACAACAGTTTTGAATATACTGTATGCTTATTTGCTTTCTTTACGAAAGTGAGATGAGGAGATTGGCATGTGTCATCTCTGTGTGTTGAGTAGGGAGCCAGGACATGTTCGGCTTGGCTTAGTTTAGCGTAAAGACTGGAAACAATTAGTGTAACCAGAGCCTAGTCCAGCACAGGGGCAGGGCAGACGGGAAAAATCTAAATAGCCGTCGGCGAGGGCAGGACTGCTCTGGAAGGCATCGGCGAAGGCAGAGGCGCAAAGGCGGAACCCCTCTCGAGGTTGAGCAGGAGGTTGGCCACAGAGACGGGACCCCTCAGGTGGATGAAGACTGTGAAGGAACCACACTGGAACACGTCCACGGAGACTTGAGTCCAGAGAGGGCATCCAGCAACTGATGACCCAACTGGTATGACCATTGGAGAGCAGAACAGGAACAGGGGAGTGCTGCGGGCCAGCAGGAACAGGTGTCGACCGGATCCCCAACAGGATACGTCGAGCAGGTGTTGTCCGGACCGCTGACAGGGAACCAAGAGATGGGGTCGGCCGGACCCCCGACAGGACAAGTGGAGCTCAGGTCGGTCGGACCAGCGATAGAGAACCAGGAGCTGGGATCGGCTGGACCGCCGTCAGGGGACGAGGAACATGTGTTGGCCAGACCGCTGACGGGACACAAGGTGCAGGGGTCGGCCGGACCGCCGACAGGATACGTGAAGCAGGGGTTGGCCGGATTGCTGAAGTCGGCTGGAACCCCAACACAGGAACATGCTTGGCGTCAGCCTGGACCCCCTATTCAAGAACAGACATGAAGTTGGCTCAGACCCCCAACACAGGAACTGGCGAGACGTCGGCTAGGCCACAGGGCAGCTGAGGCTCGGCATCTCTGGGCAGCTTAGGGGACCCACGCTTCCTTCTGGGGACCACAACCCCAATATTTCTTTTTACACCATTATAAAAGTGGGCCTAAATTAATTTGACTGTGACATGGCAACACTGTTTTTTTTCTTTCAGGAGACAAGGTTATCCCTCTGTTCTTCCCCCAGTGTAGAGAATGTCGCTTCTGTAAGAACCCGAAGACATACCAGTGTGAGAAATTAATGTGAGTTCGATAAACCCTCATTTTCTGTCTTCCACTCCATTTTCTCTTCAGCCTTTTGATTGCATTCCTCTTTAGTGTGTTCATACAGTTATAAACAGAAACACTGTATTCAATTTGTATTTTGTGTCTGACAATACCACAGTGCAGGTAATTTAGACCTTTGCTTTCTTTTTCTCACCTTAAGCATATTGCTAGTATTCAGTAAACCCTCTAATGTGATGAGAGTAGCACTTCAATTTTGATTCTGGATTTTAACGTACAAAAATGTTGTTTTTTAATTCTTACAAATATTTGTTCCACCCTCTACAAAACAATGCAAAATTCAAAAATTAAGTCTGAAGTTGTATTTTCATTTTAATAAATTCTCTATTTAGGGAAACTGATCGTCTCAAAGTGTCAGAAAAATCCAGGATCACCTGTAAGGGGAAGAAGTTGCTGCAGTTTATGGGAACCGGTACCTTCTCTGAGTACACTGTGGTTAACCAGATTTCTGTGGCTAAGATCGACCCGGCTGCACCTCTGGACAAAGTCTGTCTCATTGGGTGTGGGATCAGCACAGGATATGGAGCAGCAGTTAATACTGCTAAGGTGTGTATGTTTGACTGTTGTAGATTGCTTACATCATTATTTTAGGAATGAGACATTTTTCTTAAAGGCAGGGTTGGTAAAGATTTTAGAAACATTTTTACTATAAGTTTAATTCTCATCAGTCGCAGGACCAAACATGTCATTCAGCCCGAATGTCATGATTGGATGGGCTACCTGCTTGTCTACCTTCGTGCACTCTGTCATCGGAGTCTTCCATAAACTGTTATAAGCTACTATTTTCATTGGAAAAGGGTTGGCAACACCGGGCTGGGTTTTGGGTTGGATCATTTTTAAAAAATCTAGTGTACTCCTGCTGTTTCTCAAGATCACCGACCCTGCTTTTAAGTGCCTATAAATTTGACAATTTTCGTGACACAAAAGTAATTTCCATTAAAATTCTTGCCCAGATTGCAAAACCATGAAAGAGTAACCAGTTCACTCATTGTGAGACACCAAACTTTTCCATTGGTTATTACTGTATAGAGCATTAACAACTCTGACCTAAAGAGCCATGTTGACCAAACCGTGTTGTACTTTAGGTGGAACCAGGCTCCACATGTGCTGTGTTCGGCCTTGGAGCTGTGGGTTTGGCTGCAGTCATGGGCTGCAAGGCTGCAGGAGCCAAGAGGATTATCGCTGTTGACATCAATCCAGAGAAGTTTGAGAAGGCCAAGGTGTTCGGCGCGACGGAATTTGTGAACCCCAAGGATCACAGTAAACCCATCAACCAGGTGCTGTCTGACATGACCGGAGGAGGAGTGGACTTCTCCCTGGAATGTGTCGGGAGTGTGGCAGTCATGGTAGGGAGATTTCATTTAATCTGGTTCAAGAATATAATGAAGTGGTGGGACCTAACTAGTAAAACAATGACATTTAATCTGAAAAATGTCAACTGAGCTCACTTGCTCTTTTCCAGCAGTAGTTATTGGAGAAGAGCTGAGCCTTCATTTCTTCTGCTAGTCCAGAGGTTTAGACCAGCACCCTTCTGGTTACAAGCCCACTGACTTTGTGCTGTTTCTCCATCTAGCGCAGTGCCTTGGAGTCTTGTGTGATGGGTTGGGGTGTTAGTGTGCTGGTTGGTTGGTCAACAATGTACGATGTTGCCACCCGACCCATTCAGCTCATGAGTGGACGCACATGGACAGGCTCCACGTTTGGAGGTGAGACACCACTGACTAATGAATCTCTGGTAACTAAATGGCTGTGGGTGTTTGTTCTGCAACTCTCTAGCTAGTTGTATTCTGGATGAAGACTCCATGCTCTTATTATGTGATTTTGTGGCTCAGGCTTTAAGGGTAGGGATGACGTGCCTCAGATGGTTAAAGCCTACATGGACAAGAAGTTGATGGTGGACGAGTTCATCACTCACAACATGACTTTGGACCAGGTCAATGATGCCATTGAGCTGATGAAGCATGGGAAATGGTAGATTAACACTCCTATACTTTTTCCACCATTCATGACTCAACAACAACAACACAGATAAATTAATCTGCTCATTTCTCTTTTATTTTTGTTTCACAGCATCCGGACAGTCCTGCATGTTTCTCCACAATAAGGCTGCTGTGTTGCTTTCAATGACCCCAAAGCAATTGAATAATTCAACAGTATGTTTTTATAAAATCTCAGCATAATACTCACACAATGAATACAATGCACATAATACAGAGATCTCTTCAAACAACATTCGATACAATTCAGTGAATTACGTGCAGATTGTGCGAATCATTTGCACTGTTCATGTAAGCGAAAGCTATACACGCTGAACGTGTTTATAGAGCAAAAAAAATGGTCCCAACAAATGCGGTCTGTGGTTCACTTGTTTGTGTTGTGATTTTGTTGTGTCAATTATGTATTTCATTGTGTTTAGCATGACAAAAGAGTTTTAGGTCAGATTTAAGCTAGGTATACACTGTACGATTTTAGCCCGTTTCTGGCCCGAATTTTGAGTCCCACAACTCATTTTAGAGTTGGACTGAATTTCAGAGTGTAGCTATCAAGATAACAATGTACAATAGATATAATTATACCTCCAATTCTCTCTGGAAAATGTCCAAGCCACATATGAGTCTATATATGCCAGCGTCTCTTTCTTTAAACGTTTCAGCAACATTTCCTCTGCTAGCAAACAAACTTTCCCTGCCTCCGAGCTTTGAAACAAATCTTTATTGACAACTCTCAACAGCCAGAACGGCGCGCATGGACCGACGGGCCGTGTTTTTTTTTTCTATTTCATATGTACAGTGTGAGCACATAAATCGTGAGCTTTGGTTTTACATCACATAACGTGTATGCCCAGCTTTACTCAGTCCAGCTTAGTTGTATTAATTTTTCAATTGCTAACACACCAAAATGACACATAAAGCACAATTATTGAAACTGTCACTCGGAGAGTAAAACCTCGGCTCAAGTCTCCAAAACTCTTAACACATTTTCTGCTTTTCTTGCACCCAATTTGCAATTCAACATGGCACTTTTTGCAACATACTGCGCACGGTTCTCTACACAAGACACAGGAATCTGACATAAATTCACTTGTATGCCATTTCAAAACACTACCATTCTAAATGACACACCCATGGACCAATAACACACGCAACTTGTGATTTTTTAGCTTGTAGCGGGTTCAGTTTTAAAGCCAGAGTGAAGATACTGGCATCATTTGAAACCATAAAACCTAAGGAATCCATTGTTACCAACCATGTCAAGCTTGTGGCGATGGAGGATAAAAAAGGCTCCAAACTTGCGCTAAATTTTGGCGAGGAAAAATTGGCATGGCCATTTTCAAAGGGGTCCCTTGACCTCTGACCTCAAGATATGTGAATGAAAATGGGTTCTATGGATACCCACGAGTCTCCCCTTTACAGACATGCCTACTTTATGATAATCACATGCAGTTTGGGGCAAGTCATAGTCAAGTCAGCACACTGACAAACTGACAGCTGTTGTTGTCTGTTGGGCTGCAGTTTGCCATGTCATGATTTGAGCATATTTTTATGCTAAATGCAGTACCTGTGAGGGTTTCTGGACAATATTTGTCATTGATTTGTGTTGTTAATTGATTTCCAATAATAAATATATACATACGTTTGCATAAAGCAAGCATATTTGCCCACTTCCGTGTTGTTAAGAAATACTTATACAAATCTCCCTTTAAAGGACATTTTGTACAGATAAAAAAATGTGCAATTCATTTGTGATTAATTGTGATTAACTATAGACAGTCATGAAATTAATCACGATCAAATATTTTAATCTATTGATAAAAAAATTAAATTCATGTATTCTTTTTTGTCTACACTAATGTTTTTGCATCAGTGTGCAGTACAACACACTCGTGAGCTTTCAAATAAACTTGCTTTGTCTTATCTGCCTTGTTATCTGCAGTCAGCTCCTTGTCATTCATTCTCTCAGCCACTCACTCCTGTCCTGCAATAAACCCAGTCTAACGTTCCCTTATCACTTTATTGTTCTCCCTAGCTGACCTAGATTTTTGTTCACGACTACATGTAAACTTTTACATAACCATTACAGAACAAAATGGTAATCTCCATATCCTTTGACCACCAGTGGTTATACTCTGCTGCTGAGCAGCACTCCAGTTCGCTTTTGCCATTTTTCTCCAGTAGGAGTACAATTCCAATCCACCTCCCTACACCGTCTGCCTACCCACTTCCACTCCGTTTGCGTGTTCGCGTGGAGGGTCCGCCATATTACATGCCATCCCAAACCAATTACAGTAGCGGGGAGCGGAAGTGGATTATAAAACCCTCCAACAGCGAGCCTGCATCGATGCCGACTTAACCAGCTGACTGACGACGTGCAATGCCATTTTGTGTTCATCATGGAACACGCTCCAATGTCAGTTCCATGCAACTACTGGTACAAACATTTACTCATAACTGCTCAGACTAAGATAGACATTTAATTTATTCTACTTCATTGTCATACAGACATTATAAAGTTGAAATAAATAGATTGTAGGATCAAATATACTTTCGCCTAGTTTAGAAAAAGGTGACTTGTTCATTTGATTGTACAGTGTTGTATATTTATACATATATACAACATATTTATTATTGTTTACCCCTATCAGCAGCTATAACCCCATCATTTATTATATCAACTGTACAATTATAATTTAACAGTACAATAATTTAGTGTGATAATTCGGCTGTGCAATAATCTGGTTTACTCTGGCATTAACACTGCATTTATGTATGCAGTACATTCAAATGAACATTTTTACACACTTAATGATAGATCCACTTTTTCAGCATTATGTATCAATATTTACACTGTTATTATACTTATTTCTTATCTATTACTTTTAATTTATAGTAATATAAGATATAATTAAAAAATAAAATTATAATAAAAAATAAGATTATTTATATATATATAATCTTATTTTTTATTTATTTTTTAAATTATATATATATAAGTAGAAGTAGAATATATATGTCATTTTTTATTATAATTTTTTATATAAAATTTATAAAATTATAATAAAAATAAATAAAACAAATAACCTTATTTTTATATATATATATATATATATATATATATATAGTTTCCCTGCCAGAGAGAGGGAAGTTGCCACTATACCTACACCTTAAAGAAAGGTGCTTCTTTGGGCTGTGAGTGTGACTACAAATTGAGTTTACTCCGTCACGGAGTGGGAGGGTGTAGGTGCCAAATTGGAATTGGGCCATAGATTTGCCTCCCACTTCTCAACCTGACCTCTCAGCTCCCTCTTCCCAGATCTCAGCTCCCTCCTCCCACCTCACTCCTCCCACCTCACTCCTCACTCCTCCCCCCTCTTAGCTCCCAGCCCTGTCCCCCTCTTGGAGCTGTTTTCATTTTCTCGTCTAACTCAGTAAGAAACTGAATAACACAATAAGTCACTTGAAAATTATTGTTTTATCAAAAAAGCGTTAAAAGAGATTTCAGTTGCGGTTATGGTTGCTGCTTGTTTATTCCACACAGGCTCCAGATCCGTTGAGAGAGATTTTGCTTATCTGGAAACTCAAGGAAGTGAAAGCAAGTCTCCGCCCTTCTGAATGTCAACTGAATCTGAGTCCAGGGTTGTCTCCTCCCCACTCCCGTCCTGCAGCTGCATGCACTCCTCTCTAAACTCCTCTCTCGCTTGTTTATTCTGATCTTTGCAGCAAAAATGGCCACAGCTGGTAAGGTAAATAACCTAATATGTGGACACTCATATTTATGTGTTTTTCTTCTTCTTCTTCTTTTTTATGAATATTGCCTACATGTCACATGGTGACAAATATGTGTAAATGCACACACACACACTAGAAAATGAAGGTGCTGTACACAATAATGAAACAAAACATCAATAAAACAGTATCCCATTAATGTAGTTAATGACAATTTATTACATGTATATTATTCATTTGAATGTGCTTCTGTACCATGTGCCGTTCCTGTTTTTCTGTATACTGTATGAGGCTGATTCAGTGAGACACTATAAATAAGTGTTCCAATGCTTTCCTGTGCTGTATTATACTGCATATCTGGTTACATATTATGTAATATATGTAACAGCTATGTTTCAGGATATCTTCACCTTAAAACACCCTGTCTCTCCATCTCTATCTGTCTCTCTGTCATCTCTGCTTCAGTGACATTGACTCAGTTTTGTGTAACTGTCGATATTGGCAACGCAGAGAAAATAGTAAGCTAAAATAATTATAAAAAATAGTAGTGTAAACCCAAGATTCCATCATATTTCCACAGTGCAATCAGTAAATTAAGGATGCACCGATACCGGATCGGCTATCGGGCCAATACTGACTCAAATAGCTGAATCGGATATCGGTGACATTGGGGCCGATCTATCCAATTCAATTCTATGTTTATATACTATATATATTATATACTGGAATTTTTATTTTCTGTTTAAGTTTTGACCTTTTTGTTGCTGCATAAAAAAGGTTTATACTAGGGCTGTCAAAGTTAACGCAATAATAATGCGTTAACATATATTCGTTTTAATGGCAACTTGCGATTTTTATGTTGTAGCGGGCTCAGCTTTTAAAGCTAGAGTGAAGATACTGGCATAAAGCAAGCATATTTGCCCACTCCCATGTTGATAAGAGTATTAAATACTTGACAAACCGTTTGATCTATCTAAACTGAAACAATTGATTTACTCAGTGGTTTATTTGCTGACCCTAAATTACCTTGTATTGATCTAATAAGAAAAATAGGTTTTTGTGGACTTTAAACGCTTGTTCTTCATGTTTGCTTTTGCCAGGAGCAGCTGTATCAGAGACATAGAAACCACTTGCTGTTAACCACTAATAAAGTAATAAAAAAACGTAGGGAGGTTGTGAACCACATTTGTTTGCTTGATATGATACTTTCCTGCGATGTGGCAGTCAGTCGATTTGACATTGAAATGGGCCTCTAGATGAGTGTTTGCCTTGAATTATAGCACAAAGGCTTGCAGCATTATATCCCGGTTCTTGCTAATGTAGCATGTTGCCTTTTTTATGGTAAGTTTTCAAAGTTCAACAAAGGGTTGTGGCTCTGCGGCTCTTCCCTATATGGTTTAACAGTCCCCAGTAGTATTTGTTATATCTCATGCTGGGTAATTTCATGTGGTGTCATTGCCCTGTAGATCATTAAGTGCAAGGCAGCCGTGGCCTGGGAGCCCAACCAGCCTTTGGTGATTGAGGACATTGAGGTCGCTCCGCCCCAGGAGAACGAGGTCCGCATCAAGGTGAGAGACGTCCACTATCACAACACACGCCTAGACACACACGGTTCAAGTTAAGGTTATTCTATTTATCAGTTTGTTAGGGACAATGCAATAAAAACATTCTAACAGGTGGTACATGAGACATATGTGTTGCATATAGGATTTCTAGTCAAGGCTAATTTGCGACCCCTGTTGACCCCCTGTAATCGTCGGTACAACCTCATCGATGTATTTGCCGATGTAGCCCAATGACTGCATCCATGTACTGTATGTTGTTGTCCTGAAACACATGCTACTCCATAGTGCTGAAGCAGTGAGTGATTGGTCGGGCCCGCGCTCAATGTTCCTTGTAAAATATGTTTCATTTGAGTTTCTACCTGTAGGCAGGCAGAAGCTGAAGAAAATGATCGTATGGATACGATAATTATCGTGCATTTGGCAACTCTGGTTACTGCCAAAGGTTTTGACAAAGGTTCAGCTGCTGCAGAGGTGTATTATTACATTATGCTTAGTGCTTAACTAATAAGGTCCATTGATTGATTTGTTTAACACTAAATAAAAGTATCAATATACTATGAAAGTGTTGCTAGTACTGCTGAACCCACTGAGAGCGAACACAACCAGTCCCCTTAATCGTCCTTCAGCTTTCATTGTTTGGTTACTGTCTTTTGGTGCAGATTGTGGCGACTGCGGTGTGTCACACGGACCTGTACCAGCTGTTTGAGAACACTCAAAAAGACAACTTCCCAGTAGTCCTTGGACACGAGGGAGCCGGCATCGTAGAGAGCGTCGGGCCTGGAGTCACTGAATATCAGCCAGGTCAGTTTCGATTGGTACAACATGTCTGTGTATTGAGAGTAGCCTACGGAGCTGAGATGTGCTTGGTTTAGCTAAGTTTAGTGAACAGAATGGACACAGCTAGCCTGGCTCTGTCCAAAGTTCAGAATTACGGCTGTCATTTTTTATTAGAAATTCAAATTTTTGGACTTTTTGGAAAGTTACAGCCCCAGTGACCAAAACCTGTAAAGCTCAAAGTCGTGTCTTCTTAATTTAATCTGCACATTAACAAAAATGTAAAAACGACTATTTGGGGTATTAGTCAAAGTGTATGAGGGATCTAAACTCTGCGCCATTCAGCGAATATTTCTTTTTACACCATTACAAAAGTTTGCCTAAGATTTAGTGTGACTGTCACATGGTAACATTGTTTTTGTCTTTCAGGAGACAAGGTCATCCCTCTGACCATCGGCCAGTGTAGAGAATGTCGCTTCTGTAAGAGTCCAAAGACGAACCAGTGTGACAAAGGATGGTGAGCTCGATAAACACTCATATCCTTCCTTCCACTCCATTGTCTCTTCAGTCTCAACTTTTTGTTTCATTCAACACTTCCTTATCAGTGTAGCAACTTTTGGTGCTGTCTGACAACACCACAGGGCAGAATGTTTAGATAAATAGTATATTGCAAGTTTTTGGTGAACCCTCTAATAGGACAAGAGCAGCACTCAAATATTGTTTCAGGTTTCTTATGTCTAAAGATTATCTTGTTCAGGTTAACCCCAGTATCCAGGTTTACCTGTAAGGGAAAGAAGGTGCTGCAGTTTGTAGGAACCAGTACCTTCTCTGAGTACACGGTGGTTAACCAGTTGGCTGTTGCTAAGATCGACCCGGCTGCACCTCTGGACAAAGTCTGTCTCATTGGCTGTGGAATCTGCACAGGATATGGAGCAGCAGTTAATAATGCTAAGGTGTGTATGTGTGACTGTTGTAGATTGCTTACATCATTATACTAGATTAAAGCAATGGAATGAGACATTCAGGGTTAAATGCCTATAAATTTCACAATTTGTATGACTGTTTCACTTAATATTCTTTCCCAGATGGGAAAGCCTTTGAAAGAGTTATCACTCATTATGGGACGCAAAACTTTTCTATTGATTATTACTAAATAGAGCATTTACAATTCTGACCTTAAGAGCCATGTTGACCAAAGTCTTTTGTACTTTAGGTGGAACCGGGCTCCACATGTGCTGTGTTCGGCCTGGGAGCTGTGGGTTTGGCTGCAATCATGGGCTGCAAGGATGCAGGAGCCAAGAGGATTATCGCTGTTGACATCAATCCAGAGAAGTTTGAGAAGGCCAAGGAGTTCGGCGCAACGGAGTGCGTGAACCCCAAGGATCACAGTAAACCCATCAGCGAAGTGCTGTCTGAGATGACCGACGGAGGAGTGGACTTCTCCCTGGAATGTGTCGGGAATGTGGCTGTCATGGTAGGGAGATTTGATTTAATCTGGTTGAAGAATATAATGAAGAGGTGGGACCTAACTAGTAAAACAATGACATTTAATCTGAACAATGTCAACTGAGCTCACTTGCTCTTTTCCATCAGTAGTTATTGGAGAAGAGCTGAGTATCATTCATTAAGTTTCCCAGCCTTCATTTCCTCTACTAGTCCAGAAATTTGGACACTTCTGGTTACAAGCCCACTGACTTTGTGCTGTTTCTCCATCTAGCGCAGTGCCTTGGAGTCTTGTGTGAATGGTTGGGGCGTCAGCGTGATTGTTGGCTGGACAGAATTAGAAGACTTTTCTGCTCGACCCGTTCAGCTCATCGCTGGACGCACATGGAAGGGCTCCGTGTTTGGAGGTGAGACAAATATGACCATCACCACTGACTAATGAATCTCTGGTGACTTAAGGGCTTATGTAGGACTGGGCGCTAAAACAATCTTGATAACGATAACAATGATAAATTCATGCGATATATTTTTCGCTAAAGTTATTTTTTTATCTGTTTTCCTCGAGCTACAACCACTATGAACAGCCAATATATCATACTGCAACTGGTGCGGCTGTAAAACGGTAGTTAAATTGTTTTGAGTGAGTGAAATGACTTGTTTCACAATCTGCATTTGATCAATTTGGTTGGATAACATTTGGAAATTCTAAAAGAGCCACAAGGAATTATCCATCCACCTATCCATTATCTGTAACCGCTTATCTTATCCAGGGTTGTGGGGGGTGTGGGGGAGGCTGGAGCCGATCCCAGCAGACATTGGGCAAAGGTGGGGTACACCCTGGACAGGTCGCCAGACTATCACAGGGCTGATACATAGAGACAGACCATTCGCGCTCACATTCACACATATGCACAATTTAGAGCCATTAACTAACCTAACCTGCATGTCTTTGGACTGTGGGGGGAAACCTGAGAACCCGGAGAAAACCCAAGCTACACGGGGAGAACATGCAAACTCCACGCAGAAGAGCCCCAAGCCAGATTTGAACATGCGACCCTCTTGCCGTGTTAACCTCTGCGCCACCGTGCCGCCACATGATTGAATTTTCTTATCCCAATTCAAATTAGCATATAGGGCTAACCGAAAGTTAGCCAGCTCGGCTGGCATTAGTCTCTGGTGCACATGCTCAATAGTAGCGCGCAGCAGTGAGATGGCCAACAAGAAGTATCGTACTACATACTGTACATAATGAACCCAAAACGACCTGATTGATCCATTCTCATAAAATAGAATTGTATATTATAAACTATAACTAACCTTCTGGTTTGTTTAGGGTTCTGTCCTAAGGAGTAATATATTAAAACTGTAAACCACAGGATTTATTTTTGTATTTCATCCCATGTCACTGTGTGACTGTAAATGTATTTACATTTATAATGCATATGTGATTACCTTAGTGAATACATGTAGCTGTGTTATGTACTGTCAACACAATATTTCAGTTATTTTCATATGTATGAAAACATGTCTCCTCCATAATGAATGCAAAAGTGGGACAAAAAGGTAAACCAATAAAATTGTTGTCACAAAAAAACTCTAAATTGAGCATCATTATTATTATTATCTTTAATGAATATATATTGTGATAATTATCGACATCGATCAATATAAAAAAAAAATATTGTGATAACATTTTTTATCATCCAGCCCTAGGCTCATGTTCTATAACTCTCTAGCTAGTTGTATTCTGGATGAAGACTCCATGCTCTCTTTATGTGATTTTGTGGCTCAGGCTATAAGGGTAGGGATGCCGTGCCTCAGATGGTTAAAGCCTACCTGGACAAGAAGTTGAAGGTGGATGAGTTCATCACTCACAACATGACTTTGGACCGGGTCAATGATGCCATTGAACTGATGAAGCATGGAAAATGGTAGATTTGCACTCCTATACGTTCTCCACCATTCATGACTCAACAACAACAGATAAATCAATCTCCTCATTTCTCTTTTATTTTTCGTTTCACAGCATCCGGACGGTCCTGAATGTCTCTCCACAATAACACCACTGTGTTGCTGCTCTCAAATAATGCAACGCACATAATAAAGAGATCTTTCAAATTATGCACACTGTACATTGCCAAACAGTGTTCATATGAGCAAAAGCTAAACATGCCAGATGTTGATAGAGCAAAATAAATGTTCTCAACAGATGGGGTCTGTGGCTTCCTTCTTTGTGTTGTGATTTTGTTGTGTTGTATGTCACTGGAACTGCAAAACCATCATGTTGCTAAATCATTTATTGCATTGTATATCAATGTAGAAGTACATGCCCCTCAGACAGCATGAGTCCACCACTGTACTTTTCTACTCTGTCTTTGGCTCTCAGCTCCAAAGCTACTGGTTCCTACTGAAGATGTAAATCTCTAAAACACCTCATAAATATAAAGTTTCATTTAAAAAAAAAAAAAAAAAAGCTTGGTAATTTGCCAAAACAGTTGGGACACTGTAGTTTTTTAGCAAACGTTACTCAAACAGGAGGAAGTGGTATATGTTGGGTACCATTTTCATTGATGGCTTTATCAATATTTGGCGTCTAGTGAGAATCAAAGTACATATATTGCTAATAAGGGCATTCAAGTCAACTTCAGCCATTTACAGTCCAACTTGGCTACCGTAGCGCCATCTAGCGGCCATTGTCAAGAAAGCACAGTATTTCACACGGAGTATTTCTGCCCTGCTTATGTCTTTCCTTTGTTTCATGTCATTCATTCATGTTTCCTGTTTTATTTTGTTACTCACCTCTCCTCTCACTTCAGATCACTTCACTTCCTGTCTTGATGTGTTTTCCCGCCAGTTTTGATTGTGTGCTCCGCCCTGATTAGTTTCACCTGTCCCTCATTAGTCACCTCACGTCCCCTGAGTTAACCCTGAAGTTACCTCGCTAACCCCAAATCCTGCTTCGAAGTACAGGCCCCTGTTCTGTACAGAGCTATTACAGGATGGAACTCTTTACCAAATCAAGTTACTAAAACAAATACCAGAGCCACTTTCAAGAAAGCATTAAAAGAGTATTTAATGCAATTAACTGCATGAACGAACAGTAAATGATTATCCTGGCGTACCAATGCTTTGCTTTTCGGTTTGTGGTGTGTAATGGTTTGAAATATACACATGTATACCTCACTGCATGGAATTTGCTAGCATCATTTTTTTAAGATAATGTGGGGACAGGGTTTTTTTTTTATGTAATGTGATGTTGGAATGAGGCTGTATGGTGGTGCAGTGTTTAGCACTGCTGACTCACAGCAAGAAGGTCGCAGGTTCAAAACTGGCTTGAGGCCCTTCTGTGTGGACATTGCATGTTTTCCCTGTATTAGCATGGGTTTGCTCCGGGTTCTTTCGGCTTCCTCCCACAATGATGACATGCAGGTTCGGCTAATTGTTGACTCTAAATTGCCCGCAGGTGTGAATGTGAGAGTTGTCTGTCTCTGTGTCTGTGTCTTCGCCCAGTGTCAGCTGGGATCAGCACCACCTCGACCCTGAATAGGATAAGCAGTTACAGATAATGGATGGATGATGTTGGAATGTATATAATTGTTTATGCAAACCCCAGGAAAACTAGCTGATGTGATGGCGTCAGTTAATTGGGTTCCTAATAAACTAAACTAAACTAAACTGTTGAGGACAAAGCTGATATGCGATAAGAGGTGTGAGACGAGATTGTGTAATGATTTGCTCTCGGAGGACAGTTGTGTGAGAATTGTATGACAAGTTAGAGTGGAATAGATCTTCTCATCTAAATCTCAGCAAGGAATAAACATATGTTGCAATGTCGAACTATTCCTTTGAATCCCTTTCTCTTATGTAAATCCATACGTGTCAATACATGCTTGTTTATTCAACACAGGCTTCCCAGATTTGGGTATAGGAACTCAAAGAACTGATTGCATGGCTGCAGAATATATTTTCCCACGGTCACCGTTAACCAATAGTATTCCCAAAGTAAAAGCAAAGAAATTCAAAGTCCCCGCCCATCTGAATGTTTGCCAAACTGGTTTCTACTGACACAAAATAAAACCAGATGTCAAGGACCTCTTGTTCTCTCCTCCCTAATCCCATCCTGCTGCAGCTGTACTCCTCTCTTAACTCCTCTCTCGCTTGTTTACTCTGATTTTTGCAGCAAAAATGGCCACAGCTGGAAAGGTAAGTATAATCCAACATGCGGGCATTCATGTTTATGTGGTGTTTTATTAGTTTTATTGCAATATGTGCATGAATATTGCCTATGACACATCTTTGTATTTATACACAGACACACATTAAAATTACTGGAACAAAACATCAAAAAGAAATTTAACAATATCACATTGATTTACATGAATTTCAAATTATTGTGTGCTCCTGTATTGTGTGCTGTTCACGTTAGTGCATGTGAAGCTGATTCAGTGGTATGGATGGGTGTAACACAAAGTTGATACCTGAAATGAGTATCTGGTTAAAGATATGCAGGAACATGAAGTATTTCACCTAAACAAAGTGAAAATCTTAATTTTACTGCAATAAAATGTGCAACTGTTATGTAATTTTAGGGTAGTTTAACCTGAAAATACTCCCTCTGTCTGTTACTTTCTATTCCCCCCCTTGTCTCTGTAAAATGTCTCTTGTTCTGTTTTGACTTGGTGCACAATTTGACATTATCCAGACAGCTTTGTGTTTATATTGGCAACGATGAGGGGATTGTAAGCTAAAATAGACAAAAGATGATGGTGGGGTAATTCATCATTGGGCTGCTGTGGCTCAGAGGTAGAGCGGGTGGCCCATCAATCTGAAGGTCAGTGGTACGATCCCCGGCTCCTACCGTCCACATGTTGACGTGCCCTGCCATCAGTGTATGTGAATGCTGACATGTAGTATCAGAGCCTGGCTCTCAGGGCCATGGGAAATATGGAGACACACGCTCTGATAAATGTTCAAATTAATTCATTTATTTAACAAAAGAGAATGAAATATGCAAAACAGAAGATCACAAAGGTATGGATTGTGAATATCAGTAAAATCCCAGATGTAAGGTGTGGAGTGTGTAAATGGTGTGTTGTTGTAACATGTACAAAACAAACAAAAGGATAACCAAGAAGACCCTAAGGGTGCTGGCGATGGTGTCTGCGGAGAAAGAGAATGAGTCATCAAACCTAGGTTTTATAGGCTGGGAACACAGGAAGACTAGAAAGGTGCTATATAAACGCAAGTCCATTTACCATCATTCCACAGTGGATTAAAGAAATGCTTATGAATTCAAGGCAAACCGCTTGATTTATAAAATCTGAGAAAAGTGATTTACTCAGTGATGCTTGCTAACCCTACATTAATTTATTCTGTCCAACTTCATGCTCAACTTAGTAGGAACTAAAGGAGCTTATAACAAGGCTGTTGGGACTTTTTAAAACTCAAAACTCACTTTTGTCTGACTGTGTGTGTGTGTGGGCTTGTATTACCTATGATGTGGGGACATAATCCTGTTTACACAGTCACATTGTGGGGACTCGCCTTCCAAAACTAATTTCTTGTGGTGTCACTGCCCTGTAGGTCATCAAGTGCAAGGCAGCAGTGGCCTGGGAACCCAACAAGCCTTTGGTGATTGAGGAGGTTGAGGTGGCCCCGCCCCAGGCCAATGAGATACGCATGAAGGTGAGAGACATCCGCTATGAGAACACACAGCTGGACAGTTACTGTAGTCGAGGCATTTCACCTAAAATGCAGGTCAACCACACTTCACACAAATTGCGACAAAAACTAACTCAATGTATTTTGTGTCCTCAATATGTTCTAAATGAGAGAAAAAGGAATTGTATGATGGAAATGTTTTGAAAATCATCTAAATATTAACCAAAAATACCTTTTTAGCCATATTTTGATGACTGTACAAGCCTACATTGTTGTGCATGCTAGATTTGACCATGCTGCATTTTTTCTTGGAGTGCAAAAATAAATTAATTATGATCATTGGTCTGGTCTGATTCTACCCAGATCTTCCTTGTCAAATACAAATATTCCAAAGTAATTGTATTTCAAATACAAGTAACCGAAATACTGCCCATCTCTCATTGTAACCTTTTCAAATATGAAATAATTATTGCCACTTGTGCGGATGGCGGCCATTTTTTAATTTCCTGGATTTCAAGATTGTCCCTCCGGATTATTCACCCTTTCTGTATGTCAAAGAGGATGACTTTAGGGGTACATTACAAGTAATATAGTTTTTGTTGCAATTGATTTGAGGTCAAATTGTATTATTCATGGACTACTGCACTTGTTTTTATCAGCCTCACTCTGTTGTGCACTGGTAGTCACAAATGTGTATTGTTATATAAAAAATACTACTTAGTGCAACTCAAGGTCCATTTAGTGGTATGTTTGATATTAATGCTAAATGTGAGAAGGATACCAACCACAGAATAATCGTGACTGATATTCACAACAATATAAAAGTGTCAATATAATGTGAAAGTGTTGCTAGTACTGCTGAACCCCCTGAGAGTGAACACTCTAGTCAGTCTGTCCCCTTAATTGTCTTCGTGTTTTCATTGTTTGTTTACTGTCTTTGGTGCAGATTGTGGCGACTGCAGTGTGCCATTCGGACTTGTACCACCTTTTTGAAAGGATGCATAAAGACGGCTTCCCAGTAGTCCTCGGCCACGAGGCGGCCGGCATCGTAGAGAGCGTCGGGCCTGGAGTCACTGAATATCAGCCAGGTCAGTTTCAATTGGTACAACATGTCTGTGTATTGAGTAGCCTACGTAGCTGGGATGTGCTTAGTTTAGCTAAGTTTAGCGTAAAGAATGGACATAGCTATCCTGGTTCTATCCAAAGTGGACAATATGGCTGTCACATTTCATTTAAAATTCCATCTTCTTGACTTTTTAAAAAACAATCAGCCCTTGTGATCAAAACTTCTAACGATCAATGCTAATTAATTAAGTTGTGTCTTGTTAATTTAATCCGTACATTGACAGAAATGTAAAAATGACAATTTGGGGAGGAAGTGTATGAGGGATGTAAACTGAGGCCTCTCTGTGTAAGAGATATTATTTTACACACATCTAAAAGTTGGCCTAAATTCCTTTCGCTGTCACATGGCAATTTTGTCTTTCAGGAGACAAGGTTATCCCTCTGTTCATCACCCAGTGTGGAGAATGTCGCTTCTGTAAGAGTCCAAAGACAAACCAATGTGACATGGGATGGTGAGCTCGATAAACCATCATATATAGCAAGTATTCAGCGAACCCTCTAATATGATAAGAGCAGCACTCAAATTTTGCTTCATATATTTTACATCAAAAATGTATCTTGTTCAGGGCTACTGATCGTTTCGATGCAATGTCACCGTCAGACTCCAGGTTCACCTGTAGGGGGAAGAAGGTGCTGCAGTTTACAGGAACCAGTACCTTCTCTGAGTACACTGTGGTTAACCAGATGGCTGTGGCTAAGATCGACCCCGCTGCCCCTCTGGACAAAGTCTGTCTCCTTGGGTGTGGGGTCAGCACAGGATATGGAGCAGCAGTTAATACTGCTAAGGTGTGTATGTTTGACTGTTGCAGATTTTGTTCCATAAATTTGTATTTGATAAAAGACTTTTCCATTGATTATTACTGTATGGTGCATTAAGAAGTCTGACCTTAAGAACCAGGTTGACCAAAGTCTTTTGTACTTTAGGTGGAACCGGGCTCCACATGTGCTGTGTTCGGCCTTGGAGCTGTGGGTTTGGCTGCAGTCATGGGCTGCAAGGTTGCAGGAGCCAGGAGGATTATTGCTGTTGACATCAATCCAGAGAAGTTTGAGAAGGCCAAGGTGTTCGGCGCGACCGACTTTGTGAACCCCAAGGATCACAGTAAACCCATCAACCAGGTGCTGTCTGACATGACTGACGGAGGAGTGGACTTCTCCCTGGAATGTGTGGGGAATGTGGGAGTCATGGTGAGGCAGATGGAGAGGTTTGCATAAAGATTTGATGTAAATTGGCTCAAGAAGGCTCATTATATTCAATATTCTTTCCCAAGAGGAAGTGTTTTCTAACTATTAAAGCACTTATTTTTGACTGCTCTGCAGATTTGAAACACTACATTTACAAGCCCACTGACTTTGTGCTGTTTCTCCATCTAGCGCAGTGCCTTGGAGTCTTGTGTTAAAGGTTGGGGTGTTAGTGTGCTGGTTGGCTGGACAGACCTGTACGATGTTGCTACTCGGCCCATTCAGCTAATCGGTGGACGCACATGGAAGGGCTCCACATTTGGAGGTGAGACAAATATGACCATCGCCACTGACTAATGAATGTCTGGTAACTAAATGGCTGTGGGCGTATGTTCTGCAACTCTCTAGCTAGTTGTATTCTGGATGAAGACTCCATGCTCTTATTATGTGATTTTGTGGCTCAGGCTTTAAGGGTAGGGATGGCGTGCCTCACATGGTTAAAGCCTACATGGACAAGAAGTTGAAGCTGGATGAATTCATCACTCACACCATGACTTTGGACCAGGTCAATGATGCCATTGAGCTGATGAAGCGTGGTGAATGGTAGATTAACTCCTATACTTTCTCCACCATTCATGATTCAACCACAACACAAATATATAAATCTGCTCATTTCTCTTTCCTCTTGTTCCACAGCATCCGGACGGTCCTGAATGTTTCTCCACCATAAGACCGCTGTGTTGCTTTTAGTGACCCTCAACACTATTCAGTGGATTATCATCAGTTTTCATATAACAAAAGCTGTTGAAATTGTTATTCCAATATACAGTAAGTCCAACTGTAATAAAATTGCATTTTTTGTGTGCTACAGCATATCAGCTCTATAAATCAATTGTCGAAACCAAAAGGGAGAAATTTATATTTTTTTTGGTTTCATGATGGCGCCCTGTAGTTTTGCATCAATTTGACGGAATCTCTCGTCTACATTAATGGAGACCGTATTTCAATACAGCCAATCAAATCTTACATAAAGCAATAACGTCAGTGTTCTATCACACTGAGCCTAATAAACATTAACCGGGGAAAAGTACACTGCTAACGTCAGTTTGCAGGCTGCATAGCTGATTAGCTGCTCAGCTGCACCACATTAGCATGTAAACTTACCTGCAAATGTTATAGTAAATGGACTTGCATTTATATAGCGCTTTTCTAGTTTTCCAACCACTCAAAGCGCTTTACATTACATGTCAGAATTCACCCATTCACACATACATTCATACACTGATGGCAGAGGCTGGCATGCAAGGTGCCAACTTTACCTATCACGTTCTATGCCTGTGACCGAAGCAGCCGGGGATCGAACCACCGACCTTCCGATTGGTGGACGATCTGCTCTACTCTCTGAGCCACAGACGCATCCAGTAACACTTTACAATAAGGAACACAAAAATGTGAGTAGTTAACTGGAGAACGAATGGGGAACTAACTGCTAGGGAACCATTAGTTACGGATTAACTCCAAATCAAATATTATAGAGTAGGTAATGATTAGTCAATGATTAGTTATTGATTACATAATTAAAAAGCGAAGGAGGATCTAAGTTCTTGGGACTAAAGCGATGTGCTGTTGTGCTGGCATGATGTTCAACTTCATAATATTCATGGATGTGAATATTAATGTATATGTTGTCTGAATATGATGAATAAAACGCCTGCTAAAAATCCTGCTGTCTTTTTTTATTTTTTTTTAAGGAATTAATTGTAAAGTTAATGAGGAAGTAATGAAGGACTCCTCAGTAACTACTCCACATTATGTCTCATTTTACTGGGGGGGGGGGATAAAAAGGGTAAGTTCTCATAAGTTAATGATAAAGTAATGAGGAACTTAGTAACTATTCTGTTTTATGTTTCACTTTACTGGGGGGTGGGGACACACAAGTAAGTAAGTAATCAGTAATTAAGGAGTCGTTACTAGTTTTTTGCAGCTCAGCAGCTGATTCAGAGTTAATCAGGAACGACTTATAAAAGTGGTCAGTATGACCAAGTCACATATATTCATGAACTTATGAACTAAACTAATATATGATCTCCCAGTCTGTTCTCTAATAACTCATTATCTATAGTCCTCCATTAGGAATTATTACAGAAGTACCCATTAACGATCCATCAATTATCAAGTCATTCGGGATTCGTTCCTCACTCATTTTATAATCATTAGCTACTCTAAAATTTGACTGGGAGTTACTCATTAACTAATGGTTCACTAGCAGTTACTTCCTCATTCGTTCCCCAGCAACTACTCACATGTTTGTGTCCCTGGTGTGGTCTTTACTCTTCAATACCACTAACAACGCACTGTCTGCCACCGACGTCCCCTCCAGCGGCTGAGATGAAAAGGAACATTTCTTAATTTGTTTGTAAAGTGACGTAAAATAAAGAAAATTGAAACTAGAGACCATCTTGCGATGGAATCACACATGCCGCAATGCTAAATCGGACCAGGTGCGTAAAGTGGGAGGGCCAAAGACTTCCCCATTTCCTACCTCCCTACTTTGGGCACCCTTGCTCAGATCATACCCATCTTCAAAGTCAGACTTCATTTTGATCTCAGCTACACACCTGTAAAGTTTTGTGACTGCAACTTGCACAGTTGTGACAAAATCTGTCCACAGACATATAAAAGTTAAACACTTGACAAAGTCAATGATTGGAATCACTGTAAAAGCCCCCTGAGGACGTAATTGAGGTGACTCAACGAATACAGCTCGATACGAACGAGGGGTACAGAGCCGTTTAGACAGCTGCTCACCTTCACCCACAATTGCCTCGCAGGTGTTATTAGATCAGGAGGATGAGAATAAAGGTGAAATAAATAAATTAGACTTCAACTGCAGTCTTTGGAAATGTGAACAGGGTTTTTGTCCACACCTCCTGCTATGATATAACCCCACACAGAAGGAACCTGGGACCCTCTTGCTATGGGGCGGCAGTGCTAAACTATCTCACCAACGTGCCACTCTAAATTCAAGATGAGTCATGAAAAATATGTTTGCATTTTACAGGAAGAGGAAAGAGATGATATCAAAATAAATAAATCTCAAATACGTTTTATTTATTTCACATATTTTGCATTTAACAAGAGATAAATGAACACAGGGACACGAGATTACAGCTTGCACCATGTATTCTCCATTTCACTTCTCCAACACCTTCACTAATTCAAAAAATGCATTCACTTAATGTTATCTTGACAAGGCTTCAGCAGAGGCAGTGGAGAGTGACAGAATGTCACAATGGCTTCCTCAGTTGTTTAGTTCTGCCTCTCTGTCCCTCCCTCAAGACACATAGGCCACATTTCCACTTCCACTGCCATTCTCCACCTGTCCACCAGATGCCCTCTGACTCTCCTCATCCTGGTCACATGACTCCCCTATCCTCCTGTTTAGATAAATAACTTTAATAAAAGAAGAAGAATTGCCACATTTCCAATATTCTGCCTACAATTCATTTGGCTGGACAACAAAAAAAACTTAGTATTTTGCCTTTGTAGGGCAGTATAGTTGCCATATTTTCTACACTGCTGACACTTGAGTGTCCCATACGTCCAGATCAATTGTTTAATAAAGTGACTGTATATGTAATTTACTAACTCAAAAAGGTGAATTTAGTGGTTACTCTTTAATGTTTGTTTCATGTCTACACATCATAATTCTTTCAGCTTACTCTTTCCACAAAGAAAATATTCAGACTGTTTAACTAAACCTTCCCCCGGCAGTAAATGGATTGAATCAGTTAACAGGGTTGTTATGTTGAGTGATTCCAGACCAGCTGAAGCTCCTGGATGTTGTGTTATAGGCGCTCCAGTCCAGAGGTGCAGTAGCATGGGAGGCTGGGAATCCCCCATGGTGGAGGAAGTGGAGGTGCAACTCAAGTTTATGAATCCATTCACATTCACTAATCAGATAAGAGTTTGCGGGTTCACCAATGAAGTTGGAACATGTTAAACTCCTCAAGTTCACTCCATGTTTACGTTATACCGGATTCCTTACACTGTAAAATAAATATATTAAGTCAGCTCTTCTTTTTTTTTTATTTTGAACAAGTTAACAATACAATAATACAAATGAACAGTAATATTTCAAATTTAAAAGATCCTCTTCTCATTAACTCAATGTAATTAAATGGTAATTAAGTGTACCAGTTTAAAGTCAGGTCAACAGCCAGCGTCATCGTTGGAGTTGAAGCTGATAGCTTGGCTATCTGGTATCTTAGATGTTAGGGTTTGTTTGTTTAGCAATGTTTATGGAAGTAATATTTATGTAAAATATATTTTTTCTCTGGGTTCTCCGGTTTCCTCCCACAGTCCAAAGACATGCAGGTTAGGTTCATTGTTGACTCTAAATTGCCCGTAAGTGTGAATGTTCAAGATTCAAGAGTTATATTTGTCATGTACTCATACAGGATGTGCAGTGAAATGCAAAGTGGCAGTGCTCACAGGATTGCGCAAAGAACAACTATACAAATATATTTAAAATGTAATACAAATTGAAGGGACAAAGGTATTATATTTACAGTAGGAGGGGTCAGTATGCAATGTGGAATATAAATATACAGTGTCTTCAGAAAGTATTCACCGCTTCACTTTTTTCACATTTTGTTATGTTACAGTCTTCTGCTAAAATCAATAACATTATTTTTTTTCCTTCATCGATCTACACTCAATACACCACAATGACAAAGTGGAAACAGAATTTTAGAATTTTTTACAAATTTATTAAAAAGGAAAAACTGAAATATCACATTGACATAAGTATTCAGACCCTTTACTCAGTACTTAGTTGAAGCACCTTTGGCAGAGATTACAGCATTGAGTCTTCTTGGTTATTTGTAGCTGATCACCCTCTCCATAGTAGTCCCATTAATCCTCAGCGGTGTGTACGTCAGTTGTTGTGCTCTCCTAAAGTCCACAATCAGCTCCTTGGCCTTTGTGACGTTCAAGAGGAGGCCATTGTCCTGGCACCAGAGTGACAGGTCAGCCACCTCCTCCAGGTAGGCCTTCTCACTGTTGTCGGAGATCAGACCCACCACCACCACTGTGTCGTCGACAAACTTTATGATGGAGTCATAAACCTGGCCAAACAGTCATGTTTGCACAGTAGGGGGCTGAGGACGCAACCCTGGTGGGATCCTGTGTTCTAACTGTGATCCAGTTACCCCTAACCAATGGTAGTCTCAAAGTAATGTCACAACATTCAAAGTCCCTGCCCATCTGAATGTTTTCCAAACTGGTTTCTACTGGCACAATATAAAAACTAGAATTCCAGGATCTCTTGTTCACTCCTCCCTAATCCCATCCTACAGCTGCACTCCTCTCATAACTCCTCTCTGCAAAAATGGCCACCGCTGGTAAGGTAAGTTTATAATCCAACATATGGACACTCATATTTTGAGGTGTTTTTTAGTTTTTTCTTTGACCTTCATCCTACCAACTGGGGTCCCCACAGACCCCAGAGGTCTACTTTTTGTCATATCTCACAGGTGCTTTATTCTGTCATTGCAATTTGTTCATGACTTTGTCTATGAATTTGTTCCTAATGACTTCATATCATTGTTTTCTGTTTCTGTTTTAATTAGTGTTTTTTAAAAAAGACCAATGTATTGGGGTCCTAATGGACCCCAGTCACAGCACCTAATTGCAGTCTATGCAGTTAAAATAGATAAAATAGAATAGATGGACCAAATGTATGGGTCTTAATTTAAAGTATCACAGACTATCAGAGGGGAGGAACACTCAGTCAGTCATTGAGAAGGAGACGGACACAAATTTCATCATATAACTAATAATGTTTTGAGAAGAAATAAGTTGTTGATGGTTGTTTCTCACAGTAGTTTATTTCTTGGGGTCCCCAGGGACCCCAGTCAGTAGCCCTTGTACATTAAATAGGTTGGTAGGATAAGGGTTAAATATGTGCTGGAATATTGCGTACAAATGAATATTATACATTTGAGATTCTTGTGTGCTCCTGTATTGTGTTCAGTTCACATTTGTGCATGTGAGGCTGATTCAGTGGTGTGGATGGGTGTAACACAAAGTCGATACCTGAAATTAGCGTGTATCTGGTTAAAGATATGCAGGAACATAAAGTATTTCACCTAAACAAAGTGAAAAATCTTAATTTTACTGCAATAAACCGTGTAATCGTTACGTAATACCAGTCCATAAATGTCCTAAATGCTTAGGATGGGTTAAATGCAGAGGTCAAATTTCATGTACGTACCTGTATGTTTATGATGATTCTAGTAAAGTTTTTTTTTAAGATTCGAAAAAAAAGTCCCCTCTGCCTCAGTAAAATGTGTCTGTTTTGACTTTGAGGTCGGGGTGGATGGTGGGGTCAAAAAACATGCACTTTCGCCCAGGAGGCTGGTGTTCATGTCCCGTGTGAAATCACAAGTCAAAGCTGATTTATTTGTCACATACCTTCCGTACTTAGGTTACGCCACTTCCGATTTTATTCAAACCCAAACCGCAATCTTTTCCTCAAGCTAACTAAGTAATTTTGTTGCCTAAGCCTAACCAAGTAGTTTTATTTTAAAAACACTGGAGCAGAAATTGACACGTGTCATGTGTTGCTGGACATTCGCAGGAAAACGCACAAAAAATATGTTGTTGAATGTCGAGCTGAGCGTCACGTCTATGTACACGAATCAAAGAGATTCATGTGATGTTTGCTTTTGGAGGAGCAGCTTTATCAGAGCCACTGAAACCACTAGCTGTTAACATGTAATTCAAAATGTAGGGAGGATGTGAACCACATTAGTTTTCCTGATGTGATACTATTTTACAATGTGTCAGTCAGTTGATTTGACATTGAAATGGGCCTCTAGATGAGTGTTTACCTTGAATTGTAGCACAAAGGATTGCAACATTATATCCCGGTTCTTGCTAATGTAGCATGTTGCCTTTTACAGTCAATGTGAAAAGCTGACTCTGAGCAAGGACATGAAGTGTTCAGAGTTCAACAAAGGGTCGCGGCAGTGTGGCTCTTCCATATATGTTTTAACAGTCCCCAGCAGTATTTATCATATCTCATGCTGTGTAATGTCATGTGGTGTCACTGTCTTCTAGATCATCAAGTGCAAGGCAGCAGTGGCCTGGGAGCCTGGCCAGCCTTTGGTGATTGAGGACATCGAGGTAGCCTCGCCCCAGGAGGACGAGGTCCGCATCAAGGTGAGAGACATTCACTATCACAACACACACTTGGACAAACACACAGTGTTATACTGCAACGTATCCTCATACAGCGGTGCGATTTCCTACAAATGTACATTTTTGCTCCAGTCTTTTCAAAATAAACTTACTTCTTCACAGGGAACAACTTGGTTAGGTTTAGGCCACAAAACTACTTAGTAAGGTTTAGGAAAATATCAACTTGGTTAGGTTAAGGCCACAAAACTACTTAGTTAGGTTTAGGCCACAAAACTACTTAGTTAGGTGTAGGCAACAAAACTATTTGGTTAGGTTTAGGGAAAGATCGTGGTTTGGTTTAAAATAACACTGGAGGGTGGTGTAATTTAGGTACGGAAGTTACATGACAAATATATCAACGTAGATTTTTTCTGGTTTCACACTGGGTACAAACAATGGTCTCCTGGGTGAAAGTCTGGTGTTTTTTTGACCCACCCATCCACTCTGACCTCCTCCCTATGCGGCGTTTGTCGCTCTTTAGACTTTCTGGTTCACAATTATGTGGATTACATACAAATTGATTTTGTGGGATATATATGACTTACAATGCATTACTTTTCATAGGTAAATCCACAAAGGGTGTATGAGAACAACCACTACTGCACTTATTTCTGTCAAACTCACTTCGTTGTGCACTGGTAGTCACAGAAGTGTATTGTTATATAAAAAAATCCTGCTTAGTGCAACTCATAAGGTCCATTTGGTGATATGTTTGATATTAACTAAATGTGTTATAGAATGTGTTACGTTCCATTGTGAGAAACTCTGACGATTTGTAGCAGCGGATTCACTCCCTGGCTCACCTTATCTGTGTATGAAAGCCTCGAACTATCCCTCTTTCCCTCTGTGCTCCATTCTTATCTACTCTCACGTAATCTACCCGCTCAAGGTTGATGTAACAAGTTTGAGTTTCATTAAACCCCAGGATATTGACTGAAGTTAGTTTGGTGTTAATTTGTTCTCTGATCACTTGTCACTGCTTTCAGAATCAGCTCACAAGGGTCAAGTCAGTAGATAACAAAACCACAAGGATACCAACTGCAGAATAATCGTGACTGATTGTTCACAACAAAATAAAAGTGTCAATATAATCTGAACCCCCTGAGAAGTAACACTCTCATCAGCCTGTCCCTTTAATTGTTTTCATATTTTCACTGTTTGGTTATTGTCTTTGGTGCAGATTGTGGCGACCTCGGTGTGCCACACAGACCTGCACTACCTTTTGGAGAAAATGCATAAAGACACCTTCCCAGTAATCCTCGGACATGAGGCAGCCGGCATCGTAGAGAGCGTCGGACCTGGAGTCACTGAATTTCAGCCAGGTCAGTTTCAATTGTTACATTTTGGAATATATGCTTATTTGCTCTAAAAGCTGGCATAAATTCCTTTGGCCGTCACATGGCAACATTGTTTTTGTCTTTCAGGAGACAAGGTCATCCCTCTGACCATCGCCCAGTGTAGAGAATGTCGCTTCTGTAAGAATCCAAAGACGAACCAGTGTGAGAAAGGATGGTGAGCTCGATAACAACTCATATCTTGCCTTCCACTCCATTATCTCTTCAGTCTCAACTTTTCATATCATTCCTCCTGAAACATTGTATTCAACACATCTCTACCAGTGTAGCAAGTTTTTTTATGCTGCCTGACGATACCACAGGACAGATAATTTAGATCTTTGTTTTTTTTTTTTTCATTTTAAAAATATTGCAGTTATTCAGTAAACCCTTTAATACGATGTTTTTCACATCAAAAAAATGATCTTCTTCAGGGTCACTAGACGTCTCAGAGCGATGTCACCGTCAGGCTCCAGGTTCACCTGTAAGGGGAAGAAGGTGCTGCAGTTTTTGGGAACCAGTACCTTCTCTGAGTACACGGTGGTTAACCAGTTGGCTGTTGCTAAGATCGACCCGGCTGCACCTCTGGACAAAGTCTGTCTCATTGGCTGTGGGATCTGCACAGGATATGGAGCAGCAGTTAATACTGCTAAGGTGTGTACATGTAACTGTTGGGGATAGTCCAACATGTATGGTTGAGGGCTAATACCTGCTGTAATGAATTCCCCCCACACCGCTCTGTTAAACATTAGACATTTGAAATGAAACATACTAACTGTCAGTAGCACCACAGTATTTCAGGAGAACTAGTGTTTTAAGAATTAAGAAGTCCAACCGAAAGAGCCATGTTGACCAAACTGTGTTGTACTTTAGGTGGAACCGGGTTCCACATGCGCTGTGTTCGGCCTTGGAGCTGTGGGTTTGGCTGCAGTCATGGGCTGCAAGGCTGCAGGAGCCAAGAGGATTATCGCTGTTGACATCAATCCAGAGAAGTTTGAGAAGGCCAAGGAGTTCGGCGCGACCGACTTTGTGAACCCCAAGGATCACAATAAGCCCATCAGCGAAGTGCTGTCTGACATGACCGGAGGAGGAGTGGACTTCTCCCTGGAATGTGTCGGGAATGTGGGAGTTATGGTGAGGCAGATAGAGAGGTTTGCATAAAGATTTGATGTAAATTGTCTCAAGAAAGCTCATCATATTGAAGATTCTTTCCCAAGAGGAGGTGTTTTCTAACTATTAAAGCTCAAACCCTATACGTTTACAAGCCCACTGTCTTTGTGCTGTTTCTCCATCTAGCGCAGTGCCTTGGAGTCTTGTGTGATGGGTTGGGGTGTCAGCGTGATTGTTGGCTGGACAGCCATGCACGAAGTTTCTATCCGACCCATTAAGCTCATAACTGGACGCACATGGAAGGGCTCCATGTTTGGAGGTGAGACAAATATGACCATCACCTTTGACTAATGAATCTCTGGTAACTAAATGGCTGTGGGTGTTTGTTCTGCAACTCTCTAGCTAGTTGTATTCTGGATGAAGACTCCATGCTCTTATTATGTGATTTTGTGGCTCAGGCTTTAAGGGTAGGGATGACGTGCCTCAGATGGTTAAAGCCTACATGGACAAGAAGTTGAAGCTGGACGAGTTCATCACTCACACCATGACTTTGGACCAGGTCAATGATGCCATTGAGCTGATGAAGCGTGGTGAATGGTAGATTTACACTCCTATTATTTCTCCACCATTCATGATTCAACGACAACACAAATATATAAATCTGCTCATTTCTCTTTCCTCTTGTTCCACAGCATCCGAACGGTCCTGAATGTTTCTCCACCATAAGACAGCTGTGTTGCTTTTAGTGACCCTCAACACTATTCAGTGGATTATCATCAGTTTTCATATAACAAAAGCTGTTGAAATGTTTATTCAATAGTACAATAAATCCAACTGTAATAAAATTGCATTTTTGTGTGCTACAGCATATCGGCTCTATAAATCAATTGTCGAAACCAAAAGGGAGAAATTTATATTTTCTTTTGGTTTCATGATGGCGCTCTGTAGTTTTGCATTAAGAACACAGATAAATGAATCTGCTCATTTCTCTTTTATTTTGGTTCCACAGCATCCGGACGGTCCTGAATGTTTCTCCACAATGAGACCACTGTGTTGCTTTCAATGTCCCCAAAGTAATTCAGTAATTTACCACGGTATCCTACAAAATCTCACAAATAATGCACATAATAACGCAATCTTTCAAATTGTGCACACTATGATTTTTTTACATGCATATTGCTCACAAGTTGAACATATCAAAATAAAATAAATGATCTAAACCGATGGGGTTTATTTTTCTGGTTTTATTGTGTTGTGTGTCACAGATACAGCATTTACGTGTCTACAGCATTGTCTGTCATGTCTCTGAACGCTCTATTTAAAGTGTCAGTCAAGTAGTTTTCCCCTTAAATTGACTCAGACCAGCCAAATTATATCAGTGTTTGTTTAACTTGGCAGACAGCGCTGTAATGGGCTCCAGCATTTGTCCCTGAGCAGTGCTTCTGCCTGTTTTTTGAAGAGTTTTTAATAAAGGATACAATATTGCAGTTAAACAACAGGCACACTAACTTAAATGATACCATACCATATAAGAACATATAATAACAGTTGATGTTCGGCACTGTGAGATTTTATGGAGAAGAAATTGCAGTTCATGATTGCTCTCTGTTTGATATGGAAGCTGAGAGCTGCCATGATTGGATCCAATTATTCATTATTATCATGATCTTGGGAACACAAAAGCTGATTAAGCAGCATCCTTGTTTAGGTACTAGATGTACTGTGTTTATCCTGATTCAATCTTGCAATCTGACAATATATACAAATGACCTTGGTCACTCTTGGCCTCTACAGGTTTCAAAACTGAAATCACAACTGAACCACACTTTGTCAACGTTTCAGAATCAAATTGAACGTTATTTTGACTGTTGATTCTTGACAACTACTACAAAATTTAGGCAAAAATTTGAATTGACCCTTCCCTAAGTCCCGCCCCTTGAACACAGCCTGGCCAATCATAGTGAAGCACGGGACACGAACAGTGTCGAAAACTAATGAAAAATCCTAAACTATAATTTTTGATCCTAAACTGTTTACTAAATCTGTTACACTAAATGGCACATCCTCAAAATGGGATTTAATAGATATTATTATAATAGAAACAAACAAATGAGGTTTTTATGAAATGTATGTCTTATACACTTGCTATACAAATAAACTTGCCTGGCCTTGCCTTAGCCACTGTCTTTCTCTGTTTAATCAGTGGAGGGAGGAAATGAGCAATGTAGAAAGTGGAAAGATCAGCAGAAAGTGTTTGGACACGGCCCACAACCCACGTAGGCAGGGCCCGTCTTTGTGATTGGTCTAAACTGTGATAAGACCCGCTCTCTTACCTAACCTTGTGAATGAGTATCCGGTTGTTAAACAGCATGGCAACTGCAGGGAAGGTAAGCACGTTGACCTCTTCTCACATGCAATTATACAGTTTCATAATAATGAATATCTGTAAAAGTCTGAATGGATTTGAGCTGTTCTACACACATAAGCGCTGCGAGGATTGCCAGGACTTCCCCTCGGCTCAGTCAAGTGTTTGTGTTAACATAAGGAATGTGTACAGTACGAGAGGAGCGGTATGGGTGGGGTGGGGTTGCATCTGCTATTTATTTAGAACTTTAGTTAGAATTCAACTGTAAAAGAGAGACAAAACGCTCCTGCACTCTGTTGCACAATCTACAGTATAATAGACAAAAGAGAAGTCATTGGAGAGTTTGGTGTGTCTCTTGGAGGACTGTTTTGTTGAGGCTTCCTGTTGTTGCAACATGTCAGCACAATGGGTGGAAAAAGGTTAAAGTTTGCTTTGAGGACAGTTGTTTTTGGATCCATTGTATTCAGCCTGTTGAGAAACAGAGTAGAAGAACTGATGGTGAACTGACTCTGATTCCAAAGAAAGTTGCAATGTGTTTTCCTCTATCCTTTTAAATCAAGACTGCTTATACCGTGGGACTGAATGGGTTAAATGTCCACAGAGTTGTTATCTTGAGGCCAGCTGAAGCTCTGGGATGTTGTGTTGCAGGTGATCCGGTGCAAAGCTGCGGTAGCATGGGAGGCTGGGCAACCTCTGGTGATGGAGGAGGTGGAGGTGGCACCTCCTAAAGGCGGAGAAGTTCGCCTCAAGGTAATGAAACAGGACTGATGTGTTCACTATTGACACTCACTTCGACTTAAACTCTTCATTTCCCATGTTCTTATTTACTAATTTAACTATAATCAGTTAAAGGTAATGCTTCAACTATGGAAGTTGTAAAAAAATAAAATAAACCATAAAGCAAGGTATGCTTTACATGCTACATAAAGGCGTGGCTACCTTGGGATTGACAGGTAGGTCGCTACCACAGCTTTGTCCGTTGTTCATGAAAGTTAATCGCCTGAAAATGTCTTATTCAGCGTTCGGTTGTACTTAGCTCCACCCTTTCGTGTCACTTCTGGTTGAAAAAATAACACGGTGAAGTCCAAAAACCAAGATGGCAACGGCCAAAATGCCAAACTCGAGGTTTCAAAACAGCAGTCCACAAACAAATGGATGACTTCACAGTGATATGTCCACTTCTTATATACAGTCTACGGAGACAGTTAATAGGGGTACCCTCTCATTATACTACACACACTAAAAATAAATATGTCCCATAGATTGCAAGAGCTCGCAGTCAACACTGCACTTCCTTGGGTCCTCGCCAATACACCCACCTAGTGTGAAGTCGATCGGATGAACGGTTGTCGAGAAAATAATCTACAACTGATGACCAATTTATCTTACAAAGCTTATCTGCTGTCAGTTTTTTCTCATTAAGTGTATGTACAGTCCAACACCACTTGTACTTTGCACCTTTAGTTATTTCTGGTTGTACTGTATGTTGTAAAAGAAAGTATGCTATTCATAATTTACCGTGAAAAAGAAAGATCTGCACTTTATTTGAATACAATCTTTGCAACAGTAATATAACCCTTACTCAAATAAGTTTCCAAAAATCAGCGATACTACAAATTAAGTGGAGGATTTAAATAATTACCAATACCATTTGATTCATGAACTAATTGATTTCTCCACATTACAGCAGTCTTAAGATAAGAGCATGTCGAATGAATTGAGCATGGATCAGATCACAGTCCTTTATTTCAGATTGTGGCCACAGGGATCTGTCACACTGACTCTTACACACTAAGTGGCTCCGACCCTGAGGGCGTTTTCCCTGTAGTGCTGGGCCACGAGGGAGCCGGCATCGTGGAGAGCGTCGGAGAGGGAGTCACAAACTTTCAACCAGGTTCTCCCTCTCTTCTCTTCTCTTCATTAAAGATTGCTGCATGTAATTGAAAAGCTCAAACATAACATGCTGTTTTTGTTTCAGGGGACACCGTCATACCCTTGTATGTCCCACAGTGTAGAGAGTGCAAGTTCTGTAAGAATCCCAAAACCAACTTGTGTCAAAAGATCAGGTAAATGATGCGCAAATGTGCAGATCAGCTTTCTAACATAAGAATCATGCCTTGTGCAGCTCATGCAGCTGTAAGATCTGCGCTTGTGTCTTGTTCTCCAGGCTCACTCAGGGCAAAGGCTTGATGCCAGACGGGACAAGCCGTTTCTCCTGCAAAGGCAAGAGCCTCTTCCACTTCATGGGCTGTAGCACATTCTCTGAATACACGGTGGTGGCTGAGATCTCCCTGGCGAAAGTGGACCACAGGGCCCCCCTGGACAAGGTGTGTCTGCTGGGCTGTGGCATCACCACTGGTTATGGAGCAGCTCTAAACACCGCCAAGGTGAGTCTGCCGCCCCTAATGTCACTGTGCTACGATCAGTCATCACAGTCAGTCACTGATAGTCATTCTCTTCTATTCTCTGAGAGGTGGGAAAAGAACAATTTACCTTTACTCTTATGACTCATCAATCCAATTCAATTCACTTTTTGTACTAGGTCCTTTTCTCTATGTCGTATCACATAATACCCCCTCAGTGTAGGCGGTATTCTCAGCTGATCACCATAGCGACACCACATGAAACTGACATGACATCTTCAACACGACACTCGCTGATTCGTTTCATCGACAACCAAACAGGGGAACATCTGCACTTCGTCAATTGTACGGCGGAGTGCAGTGATTCCCAACCTGGGGTCCAGGCCCCCCTTAGAGGGGTGCCATAGATCACAGGGGGTGCGGCAGGATTTGTCTGCTCTGAGGTTGTCAAAATTACTGCCTAAAATCATAATAACACACTTGCTGGATAATTTATACAAAAGTCTGGGTATAAAACTATTTAAAAAGATATGTTTCTTTACTGCTGAGTAGCAAAATCTAATGAAATATTCAATCTATATTTGTTGGCGTTTAGCCTTTCAAAAACAATATTTTCACTGCAGTCAAAAACTTTAGGCACACAAAGCGAGACACTACTTAGATACAAGTAGGGGGGACTTCAAGGAAAATAGGTTGGGAACAACCTGCATATACGCTGTGGTTTTGCAGGCCTCCAATTTTATATTCTGGGTTGAGTGACTAAAAGAATTGCGTTTGCTATTGACGGTAGCTTGGCTATTTAAAAATGGTAGGTTTGTGTAGGATGTCCCGTGTCGCGCAAGTGGCAATTCCAGTGGTTATCAGTGGTCTGCAGTGTTTTAACTGCACCTTCTACTATCGACCAAGGTGGTACCAGAAAAAGTACCAGGTACCAGGTATTATCCACAACTTTTGCTAATGGAAAACCAAAAAAAGAGCTAGTCAGGTTGAGTAGAGCTGTGCCGTACCATGCATGAGCATCTGTTGGTCCAAAAATCAATGATACATCCCAGCATGCTGTGCACAATCCACGGTTTAGCCAGCAGGCTGAAGGTTTGTATGGAAGGCAGAGGAGAAATCAACAATCAGGTTTATATTCTCGTTAGATGTTAAGCAGACTTCATATATATCTACGACTGTATCTCTTTGAACATAAGATAGCGTAGGAGTATTTTTGTTGCCACCCCAGCAGCGTGGCTCGAGGGATGGCAATATCGGGTCAGTCAGTCGGTCCAACACTTTGTTTCATTTTAAAATATCTCAACAATTATTAAACGCCTTGCCATGAAATTTAATAGTGACATTCATGGTTCCCAGAGGATGGAGCCTACTGATTTTGGTAATCCCTTGACTTTTTCTTTAGTGTCACCAGAACGACAAACTTTCACTTACCCAGTGAATAATCTTAACATCTACTAGATGAATTGGCACAAACATTAAGTACAGACGTTCATGGTCCCCAGAATATGTATTATAATGGCTGTTGGTTTTAGCGCCACCATGAGGTTACATTTGTGATTTTAAGCGCAATGTCTCCAAAACTATGGGATTGATTACCATGATATCTGGTTTGTCATAACTTTGGTGATCCCTTAACTTTTCATCTAGCACAATCGTCAGGTCAAAATCTTCATTTGTGCAATACTTTGATTTATGACCAAATATCTGCAAAACTAATGACATTCCCATCAGCCTCAGCTGTGCTTTGAGTTTAGAGCTCATTAAGAAATGTTAACATGCTAACACTCCAAACTAAGATGATGAACATGCTAAATATTATACCAACTAAGCCTGTTACATTGTCATTGTGAGCATATTAGCATACTGATACTGTTAGCAATTAGGTCAAAGCACCTATGTGCCTAGATATATCCTCACAGAGCTGTTGGGATCATTTTTAATATGGGTTTAATATGTTCAGTTATTGGTTATAAGCCAGCATGTACTTATAATATGTAAATGGTGCCAGTGGAAACAAATGTGTTGGACCCTTTCCTAATCATTATGTAGCATTGATTTATGGTATTCTATTCGACATCAATCTTATTTTCCCTGCTGTGTACTGTTTCATTAATAGCCACAGAAATGTGCTGACCTGTATTTGCCTCTCGTGTCCCTCGCCCTGCAGGTGGAGGTCGGCTCAACCTGTGCAGTGTTCGGCCTGGGAGCTCTGGGCCTTGCAGCAATCATGGGCTGTAAAGCAGCCGGGGCAGCCAGGATTATTGGAGTCGATCTCAACCCCGATAAATTTAAAACTGCTCGTGAGTTCGGTGCCACAGACGTGGTGAACCCAAAGGACCACAGCAAGCCAATCCAAGAGGTCCTGGTGGAGATGACAGATGGAGGCGTGGACTACTCCTTTGAATGTGTGGGCAACGTGGCTATCATGGTGAGCGGGGAAATAATCCCATTATTATTAAGCTCCTGTGGGCTTCTAAGTAATTCATCTCTGCATGCTGAATAACCGCATGAACCTCATAATGATAATATGTCTTAATAGACCTGTATTTTTAAAATAAAGAAAATCTATTTATTATACAGTAGGTGTACATTTAAATACTTTTATTCCATAAAATTGCAAGTAATTTGGTATTAGAATAAATGTATGATCAACACAATCGAGCAATGTCTAGATGTATTAGAGTGAGGTTGTGGTGGTGGTCAGGTGCTGGTTGGATCAGGTTGATGTGATATTGTCCTGATATTGTCTCTTGGTGACAGAGGGCAGCCCTGGAGGCCTGCCATAAAGGATGGGGCACCAGCGTAATCATCGGGGTGGCAGCAGCCGGACAAGAGATCTCCACCCGGCCCTTCCAGCTGGTGACCGGACGCACCTGGAGAGGCACTGCTTTTGGAGGTAACAAGGTCGTGTCTAGACGGTTACCTACAAATTGCGAAAACTCTCGGGAGACTTGCTGCCCAACAATCTATATAACTTTAACCATTCGAGGGCAATGCATAACCTTAACCATTCAAGGTCAATGCCATAACCTTAACTATTTAAGTCAATGCCTAACCTTAACCATTCAAGGTCAATGCCATAACCTTAACTATTTGAGTCAATACCATAACCTTAACTATTTGAGTCAATGCCTTAACTTAACCACTCAAGGTCAATGCCTTAACCTTTCAAGGTCAATGCCATAACCTTAACCTTTCAAGGTCAATGCCATAACCTTAACAATTCAAGGTCAATGTCATAACCTTAACCATTCAAGGCCAATGTCATAACCTTAACCATTCAAGGTCAATGCCCTAACCTTAACTATTTGAGTCAATGCCTAACCTTAACCATTCTGGGTTGATGCTTTACCTTAACCATTCATGGTCAACACCTGACCTTAACCAGAGTTTGGTTTGTCACTTCTGGGCTACTGTAGAAACATGGTGGTGCAACATAGCAGACTCCGTGAAGAGAGGACCCCCTATGTAGATATAAAGGGCTCATTCTAAGGTGACAAAAACACAACAACTCTTATTTTTCCGGTGATTACACACTAAAGAAAACATACTTATTAATATTATATCCCATTTATGCCAATAGATCCCCCTTACATGCTATACACACTGTGCCTTTAAGAGGATATTGAGCTGGGGAGCATAGAACCCTGGGAACATAGATACACACCCCATAATGAGCACACACCGCACAGAGCAAACCGGTCATTAATTTTCTACAATAAGTGCTTTGTGACTCTGGATTGAAGCCAGGCTGTTACACAATCATTTACTCGTGGTTCACTGAAGAAAAATGTTTAGGTGTAGAATTACTGCAGAACAATCATTCCTCAGTTTTTCCACTTTATTTAACTTCTATAAACTGGATATCTTTTTTCACATGAACAAAACATCTTACCCTATTAAAAAAAAGAACGCTCTTTTGTCAGATTAAAGGAGTTTGATTCAGGGCTCATTTTACACTGACAAATAGCTCTACTCACATTATGCACACTTGTACTTTGTAAACACTTGGTTTTGATAAATTAACTGTGTGTCTCTGTATGTATGGACTAAAAAGAACATTTAAATCCTGTGCAACCACTTGACGAAACGCGCTACATTCCTCTACTTTAATGATCCCATTTACACTTTTTCCCAGGATACAAGAGTGTCGACAGTGTTCCCAAACTGGTGGAGGAGTACATGAACAAGAAGCTGAAAGTGGATGAATTTGTGACTCACACTCTGCCCTTTGTGAAGATCACTGATGGTTTTGATCTCATGCATGCTGGGAAATGGTAAGCCCTCGACATGACATCCATCAGTCGTTTATGTTAATGTGCGTAGTGTGATCTAGTGTCCCTCTGGGTTTTTTGTCTGTTAAAGATGTTATGCGTCACTGCTGCCCTCTGTTGAGCACAAAGCTGAGATGTGATGACGTGTGTGTGTGAGATAGGATTTCATAATAATGGGCAACCATGAGGTCTTTCTTCTGTCAGAAATGTATTTTTAAGCCTTGAAAAAAAAAAAAGACAATCTAATCCAATTTTTCATCTTACAGCATTCGCGTCGTCCTTCAGTTCTAGACGCGGAGGAGCACAGGAAACCATGATCTCACTCCACGTTTACCCTGCTCAGTTTAATAAATCATCTTTCAATTCCCTGTTGAAGTGTGTTTTATTTGAACAATACAGTCAGACACCTCTTTGATCGGCGCTACGCCCCCCCCCGCCCCGAAGGAACACGCATACACAGAGAAGGAAGGGAAAAAACCAAGAGGAACCAAAACAAGATTATTGTGAAATATTCTTTGATCTAGACGGCATGAATAATAAGGTAGTACAACCACACAACAACCAAATGGCATCAGTGTTGGAAGGCAGTTAATCAATGAGGATATTTTTGATAGCAGCTTGGACATCAAGGCCGGGATGAAGTTGTTCGTGTTGAAGACACCGCAGATAAAGTAAAACTAGCCTGCTCAAACGCTTGCAAAAAAATACCCTTTGACTATTCTCCCTGTAGGATTTGAGAACAAGGCTGGTTTTAGTGTGTCAAGTTAAGTTTTTGCTGTAAACGTTATAGGTGTCTCTCCGAGCTTCGGTGATGCGCTTTCTTTTCCAAAGAATGTTGACTCAAACTGGAGCCGACTTGAGAGAATTACTACGACGGCATGTACTCAGCGATGTCACCCTCGGTTAGGCAAAACATGTTTTCCAACAGCTCGGTTCATCCTCCTCTATAGCTGAAACCCAGAAGCAAAACGGTATTTTTTTCCTCCTCAGTATTTCTGTGGTGATGAAGCCCGTGTCTGCTGTCTTTGAGGCAAACATTTGAAGGATTCTTGCACAAGGACAATAAGGAGGACACTTACTATTGAATTGGACGGCTTAAAGGACCGTGAGCTTTTTAGTTTGATGAAAGTACACATTTTGTGTCATAGTAGAAAAACAGAAGTGCAATTAATAACATCAAGGATGGCTCCATTCCATTTAGTGGATATGAGGTGAGGTTTCTGTATTGTGAGGACTGAACATGTGTGATGTGATTTAGTGTTTTTCACTATTTATGTAAGGACAGCATTTTGTGTTTAATTAGCCAATCAGTTTCGTTTTTGGCATTTTGAAGGGGTAATTCACAAAAACATTGCGCGACTGTTACGGCCACTAAACCTGCACAAATAAGGCAATAAGAAACTGCGTAATTCTCAAAGCACCCGCAAAAGGGGGTGAAATGCACCCTTAACTCCTGCGTTTTTTGGGCGTATTTAAGTTAGGTAATATGTGGACATTTGGCGCAAAATTGGCCCCTTTCTATGCAAATGAGCCCCATTGTAAAAACAGTCCAATTCACAAAGAACAGCGCTGATAGCCACACGCAGTTACAGTGGAATTATTGGCGTCTTTTCTGAGAGTTGGTGGTAACTGAAGCGCATTTATACAGGGTGTCAAGCCTGGACTTTTCCTGCCGGTTCTAGTGATTGTAGCCGGGCGAAGGCCTCGTTATGGTCTGCTCAAACTTTTATTTTGGGATGCTGTGACATTTGTGTCATGGAAAATTAATGAGTAAAGCTCCCCTACATTTTAGTTCTTCAAAAATACATGAGGGAAAAAAATAATGAAAATATCAGATTATATAAATGAATAAATTATTTCTCCCTCACCACCGCAAAAAAAAAAAAGGGAAAATTGCACTCAGCTGCAAAACTTTGTTTGGGCTGTAAATATCATTAGCGCAATATCGGACCTTGAAATGTGGGCAGATAGCGGTTGTGAGTGATGTGCAATTCATAGTGCTATCAGCAGCCGCAATCCATTCTTTGTAAATTCACCCCACAAACTGGTAATATCTATTATGTCAAGTCGAAATGGTTGCCATAAAAAAAAGCCTTCTCAAGTTTGCACCGTTGTCCATTGATGTGCTACAGTATGGTGGTCCTGATTTATAATGTCACAACAGTTTATGGAGTATTTACTTTCTGCTGAATCACAGCCGTTTGCATTGAAACTACCACCAACCTCTGTCTATGGCATGAATTATCTCGTGTTAGTCACTGCAGACCAAATACTGAAAAGGCAAAGTTTTGAATTAAGTCATATTTATGGGCCTATAATAGAACCATATATGTTTATGGAAGCAGAGAACCTTGGCTGTATTCGAAACCGCATACTATACTAGTAGTACGTACTGATTTGGCCAAAATGTAGTATGCAGTATGCAAACAAAAGCAAAATCTACAGTATGCCAAAAATACCCAGATGTCGTACTGATTTGGAAAAAATCTCCAGTATGCATCAGACCAGTCTACCTCGCCTACTGTATCCCACAATGCAAAGCGCTGGACTGCTACAGGCTACAGGTATAAAAACGGCTGCCAAAAACGGCTCGTTTTTTACATTTTTTGTAGCTATTTCACCACTAAATTCACTTCTGCAGTATCTTATAAAGTAAACAAGCATAACATAAACAACAAAATCAAAGTTGTATTTTTTGATAATATTACAATAGTGGTACAAGTTAATTTCTTTTGTCCAGTGCTTTAAGAGCTGGTTTAAAGGCTAAAGCCTCTTCTAGCATACTGCTGAATACATCGCTTTAACTGTCACATACTGCATACTACTGAGGAACACAGTTTGCAGTATGTACTGTATACTACATACTGCGTTTGTCAGTAGTATGTAGTAGGCGGTTTCGAATACAGCCCAAGTGTAAGGGGCTGAGGGGCCAGGTGGCTCCACCCATTTCCCATTTGAGAGAGTTGGGAGCAGGTGTGCGGAGCCACACATCTGGAGCTGATCTCCTCATCAGGGGAGAATTAAGGAGAGTGAGCAGAGTTCATTTGATGTGGCACATGCTGTAAGTGAGGAGCTCTCAGTCTCTTCTCCCCTAGATCCCCCAGGTGAACCTTTGTTATATGATGGAGCTTGACTTTCTGTTATTTTTGTGAGACTTTAAAGGGGAAATTAAATTGTTCAACTTTAAACTGACTCTGTCTTTCATTGCTGTACTTCCACTATTTTCCCTTTCCTCCACCCAATCCTATTACACTTCATTGTAACTTTATGAAGTTTAAGGTTTACAGATATATTCACACTAGTGTAGCTTGAAGTAAACTAATAACGTCAATATTTCAAATGCAGTTTTAGGCCACCATTGTATTCCACTGAGTTTTAAAAAAGCATTAAGGCTCACTCAGGTACACAGATAAACATTTCTAGTAATAAAAGCCTGGTGAATTAAGATCAGCAAACTATCCAAGGACAAACTGGGCCCACACAGAGCTACAGAAGAGTCATTTATTACTCCATTAGAAGAAATACAAAGATGGCAGAGAAACTGTGATCACATTAGTCCTCTGAAAATAGAAAGAATGAATGCTGCTCACGCCAGGCAAATCCCCAACACGTGAAGGTAAATGGTGACTGTCGAGATGAAAGGAAACATCATGAGATATCCGGCGTGTTTTAAATTCCTAGATTCACACATTAAGGCTCAAATTGCTACACCAGGGCTATCTGAAAACACGAGACGCCAGAAGAGTATTCCTCGAAGCAGGATTAACAAGCTCGACACCTGGACAACTTTGCGCTCAATGTCGTCGTTCTCATTTTGGAGATTTATGTAGATGCTCTGTGTGTTGCGTCACAATTCTCCTAGCAACCATGGGCTGATTACTGGAAAACTGTGTGTGTGTGCACTAATATTAGCCACATTCAGGATATAACAATTGAGTGCCTTTACTGGATGCGTCACCAGTTAAATAAGACAGTGATAATTGACCTGGTGCTGTGATTAGCTAACCAACAGGCTGGCATGAAGCAATACATCATTATTCTTCTTCTTTCATAACCAGTACAAAAATAAGTTCAACATTTTTGGAAAGTTTGCTTTCTTGCTAAGAGTTAGATGATAATTTCAAATATAACTCTCATATCTGTCCATTAAATATGAAGCTACAGCTAAGAGAGGTTAGCTAAACTCAGCCTAGTTTAGAATAAAGACTGGAAACGGGGATGATTTTCTCATCTAACCATAGATTGTATATAAAAATGGACGACATGACAGCTCCCCGAGAGTGAAGCCAAAACATCTCGATCGCCCCCTGGTGGCCGGCTGCAGTATAGCTCACAAAGACGGTTTCTGTCATTATAGATATTTCTTATCACGCTGATGTTTGTTCAAGCATTTTTCTGGTTTTAATTAAGTATTTGATGCTATAAAAAGGGGATGTTTGGCAGCTGTTATTCTCTCTAGCTGACAAGCTGTGGCTTGCGATTGGTTCCTGTGGGTGTATGGGCGGGACCTCGATAGCGCGGCTCCACCGCCCAATCACTACTGCGCAGGCTAGAGTTGTTCCGATACCAACACCAATATGGGAAATGGGTCCGATGCTGCCCAAAGTTCGGGATCGAGTATCGGCGAGTACGCCAGTCTATGCATCGATCGGACATCATCATTTATTAAGCCAGAAAAAATCTACTTGTTTAACCGGGAATCAATTTTTCTTTGCCGCTAACCAGTTATCGGTATCGAGAAGGAAATCTCAAGATGGCCGATATTTTGGCTTCACTTTTGTACAGTGGGAGGAAGTGGAGAAGTGTCGTCCATCTTTATAAAACAGCCTATGCATCTAACTCTGGCCAAGAAAGCGACTAAGTTAATTTCCTAAAATATCAACCTTTAAATATGTCTACTGTTAAACTCTGCTTCTGTTTCATAAGTACTGACAGAGGATTGAATTTTTGTTGCCTGAAATCTAAATTAAGGTAAGGTTTTCAACCTAGTTTTCTTCATTTTCTATATCTAAAAAATAAGTTGCTAGTTGTTGATATGTTGTGATACTTGTTGACCCAGTTTCCAGGAAGCCTCCTCTGTCCTCTAGTATTGCGGATTCTTTTCATTCCATCTCTGGGAAATTCATATGAAGTCTGATTTAAGTTAAACAGAGGTTGAGAGAAAAGAAGTGAAGCATGGCGTACTAGCCCTGAGCACCACACACCACAGACAACAACTAGCCAGCCAGTAAGAACTCATGACCCAGGGGTCAACACAAGGCCTGATGTCAAGCCCGACCACTAAGCAAAACCAAATCTCATAAATACGTTCATATTTTCGTTCAGAGGATACAGTTTTCACTAATAAAGCGATCCACGTTTGATATAAGACACATTCAAGTACTTCCATTTAATTTGAGGAACCGATATTTAATTCAAAGAACAATGAGAGCCACAGTTAAACTGAGCTCTAGGAGTGGTGCCTCTTGTTTCAGATTCGTGTGTGTGTGTGTGTGTGTGTATATGTGTGTGTGTGTGTGTGCGTGTTAGAGTGAGTGTGTGAGTATGTGTGTGTGTGTGAGTGTGAGTGTGAGGCCCAGAGGTGCTGGGTGTCTTGTGTCTGGAAAAGTCCAGTCCTTGGTGCGTTCAAGTCCAGCCTACACTTGGTTAAGGAAATGAGCACGGCCGTTGTCCTCCAGGCGGCGGGTGAGGATCTCGCAGCCAGTCTCCGTCACCAGCAGGGTGTGTTCGAACTGGGC